>CAXIVR010000004.1:49914526-49966810 GCA_964035755.1 Teleogryllus oceanicus
CATTGGGCGGTTCCGGGAAAACCGGTAATGGATCTACGATGTGGGATGGAGGGATCTTCCGCCTAAAGTTGAGCTTGATGAGTACAGAGGTCATTGACAGCAGGATTGCCATTGTCGTGTTTCAGCGTGGATTGCCGACTGTTCGTGTCATCAGGGGTGATGCTTGTGCAGGAATGCAATATGTATGAGTCGACGATAGAAATAAAAAAATGGAGTACAGTAATAAATACTTCCTAGGCAACATGTTGCTAAGACAAATTTCGTTTACGTAGTCCAAAGTTTAGCTTTAGATCAGAGATTTTCGATTTACATCAATCCGTTATATTTTTCAACAACAGAAATGTAAAGGATAATTTAACAGCAGAATTGAAAGTTTCAAGGAAGAGGGCCAATGCAAGATAAGTGTATTATCGTTACTGATACATCACAATGTTCCCCAGCACATTTCAACGCGTTACGAAGTTTTTGTATTAATAGTAGAAATTGTGTCTGGCTCTGTCAACATGCTCTAAGGGTTGCCTTGACCAATGACGAGCTTATGCACTTGCGGAACGATCAGACATATCAGAGGTATGCTACGTGGTGGCAGCAAATAAATGAAGACTGCACCACGAGGGAAGATTCTGAAAAGAAGGGGACGTGGGAAACGGGCAGGGGGGTGGCAGGCGCGGGCGGGGAGGTGGACTCGGGGTGGAACAATAGGGCGGCTGGGGGCGGGCGGCGGCGTGGGAATCACCGCTAATGAAAATCCGCAAGAAGGCGCTCGTTGCCTCCACCTCGGCCTGAGCCTGAGCGCGCGGCGGCGAATGAGGCGCGGGCGGCGGCGGCGGCAACGACGGTGGCGGCCACGGTGGAGATGGCTGCGTGGCTGCAGAGGCGGGGGCAGGGGGCCGGTGGGCACGAGGACGAGCCGGGGTGATGTAGTGGCGGGGCTGCAGGGCGGGGGGCTATTAGGATCGGCGGGGCGGTGTAGGCGCCGGGGTCGGCGAGGTGCCGGGGTCGGCGGGTCGGCAGGGGCGGCGGGCGGCGGCGGCAGGGCGGCGGGCGGCGGGGCGGCAGGGGGCGGCGGGGCGGCGGGGCGGCGAGGCGGCGGGCAGCGGGGCGGCGGGGCGGCGGGCGGCGGGGCGGCGGGCGGCGGGGCGGCGGGTGGCGGGCGGCAGGGCGGCGAGGCGGCGGGGCGGCGGGCGGCGGGGCGGCGGGCGGCGAGGCGGCGAGGCGGCGGGGCGGCAGGGGCGGCGGGGGCGGCGGGCGGCAGGGTCGGCGGGGCGGCGGGGCGGCGAGGCGGCGGGGGCGGTGTAGGCGCCGGGGTCGGCGAGTGCCGGGTCGGCAGGGTCGGCGGAGGCGGCGGGCGGCAGGGCGGCGGGCGGCGGGGCGGCGGGGGCGGCGGGGCGGCGGGCGGCGGGCGGCGGGCGGCGGGAGCGGCGGGGCGGCGAGGGCGGCGGGCGGCGGCGGCGGCGGTGGCGGGCGGCGGGGCGGCGGGCGAGGCGGCGGGGCAGGCGGGGCGGCAGGCGGCAGCGAGGCGGAGCGGCGAGGCGGCGGGGCGGCGAAGGCGGCGAGGGCGGCAGGCGGCGGCGGGGCGGGGCGGCGGGGGCGGCAGGGCGGCGGGGCGGCGGGGCGGCAGGGGCGGCGCAGGCGGCGCAGGCGGCGCAGGCGGCGGGGCAGCGCGGGCGGCGCGGGCGGCAGGGGCGGCGGGGCGGCGGGGGCGGCGGGGCGGCGGGGCGGCGAGGCGGCGCGGGCGGCGCAGGGCGGCCGAGGCGGCGCAGGCGCGCGGGCGGCGCGGCAGCGCGGCGGCGCAGGCGGCGCGCAGGCGGCGCCGGGGCAGTAGGTGGCTGGGGCAGTAGGGGTGGCTGGGGTGGTGGGGGCGGTGGGGGCGGCTGTGGTGGCCGGCGCTCCGGGGGGGGACGGCACTGCTGAAAGGCGCAGCGGATCATCTGCTCGTTTGCTGCGCAGGCGCTCTGTGAAAGGATATTGCATGAGGCGTCTCCGGGCTTTGCCTCATGCGGAGCCTCGCAGTGCAGGAGCCCTGGAGGTCTCTGGATGGGAATTGAATCTTCTGCCGACACCTGCGCCTCGCTAATTCGGGCCTGATTCATCGCCGTTCACGTCAGACAGAGGTGCAGTCGTAAATTATCCGCCTGCGCTCATCCATACAGGTCGTTTACGTGTACGGAATTTATTAGTGCTGAATTTACAGAATGTAGTGGATACAAGTAATGCATTAACACGAATGGAATGTTTCTTTATCTATTAAAACTTAGCCTACCTTTATGAAAAGAAATCGTGTTGTAGGTTGATAAACTGATAATCATAAACCTCGTGCAATATTGAATAGTTCATGATTTTCTTGAAAATATTTAAAAATTTGATATGTGAATGTGTTTGTGTTTTGGAATAACTGAATCAGTTCCTTTGATTGATTGGTACATTTTAGTTATGAAGGTATGATCCTATCAAATACGTTTTTCATTATCGAATACATAAATATGGCAAAACATTGCAGAAGAAAATAAATAGGAAAGCTATGTAAAATTGGACTTCTTGGTACAATTGTTCAAATAAGTGAAATACACATTGAAAACTTGCTAATGAAAATATGCAAGATGCATTGTAAAGAGAGGAAAAGATATACAGCTTACGGCTAGGCGTTAACACTGAAGACCACAAATGAAGGTATTGAAGATTTTGTGAATTTTGCCTGGAACATTGTTTTCGCAAAGAGGAGGGATTTTAGTTAAGAAAACTAAAGACTGTGTTCATCCCCCCTACGTTACACTATTTATTATTTTAGAATAATAAATGCATGAATAAAAAATAGGTTTTATGGTAATTTCCGATTTATTTACATTCTTTCTACTTTCCAAGATTTAATGTAATTGATTATCTTTCTGCTCTCACTTGCTGAAACTTCAACATTTTATTATTTTTATGAAAGAAAGACTGCTTTAATATTAAAATTTTAAACCCCAAACTTTAAAAATTTTTAAAAATCTGAAAAGGACAATGTTGCAACCCTCTGGGAAGCAAAATGTGAAATGTTTTTCTGTTGAGGGAAAGGGTAATTAGAAATCACACCAAAACCCGTCAATTTTCGAAAAAATACCTTTATTTTCAAAAAAACGCGAATTTTCTTGACCGCCCGTTTTCTTAAAATTCGAAAAGGGTTTTTATCCCCCCCTTAAAAGCAAAAAAAAAGAATTTTTTTGAACGCGCGCCAACGGGATGGTTTTTTTGGAATGATAATTAAATTTGAAAGAAGCCCGCCACCTTAACCCAAAGGGCGGGGACCGGAGGTCGGATGAAAAAAAAAGTTCTTTCTGAAGGTAGCAGCTGAACTGGGGGACGTAGGGAAAACTTTTTGGGAATGACTTGCAGCGGATTTATTTTGCAATTTTTTTGAGCTCTTCTAGAAGACCAAAAGGGGTAATTATTCTGTTATAAATTGTTTTAAAACATAATCTTAGAAAAAAGGTAAAAAAAATGTTGAAAATTTATAAGGGAAAAGAATTGGGAAAGGGGAAATTTTGAATGGAAAACCCTTAATTTTAACTTGTTTTTCTTTTTAAAAATTTTTTTTCTCTCCATGTTTTTATTTTAAAAACTCTTTGAAGTTGGTGCTCATAAAAAGGGGTGATCTCTGGATTCTTTTTTCACTTTTGAATATCCAGTTGGTCATTAACTGTAATAAAAATAAAATAAAAAATTCATAGGGAGTATTCAACATTTAAAACTTGAACGAGAAGAAGAAGACGTTTTCGGGGGGGAAAACGGCGTTCTCCCCCGACCCCGACGTTTAAGGCCAAGCAGCTCGGTGGAAGGTGAGAAAAAAAGTGGACTGCTCTGGGGCCCAAAGAACACAGTAAGATCGTTCCAAAAAAAATTTTTAAGGGATGGGAATTGATTCATTTTTAATAAAAAACTATTCTGTATTTTCCCTTAGAAAGAAAAGGGGGGGAAAACAGATTTACCACGCTTAAAAATAAAAAAAGAAAAAAAGAAATTTTTTTAAAAATTTCCCTAATCGTGAGAACAGAATCAATCTTTTCTTTAAAAGGATTTAAAGATAAATAAAAATTATAGTGTTTAAAAAGGTTTTTTAAAGAAATTTTAATAATGGAAAATTTTATTTTTAAAAAAAAAAGGGTTTCCCTTTTTTTAAAAAGTAATTTTAAAAGGAAAAGAAATTTTTTTAAATTTTCAATGTTGTTTTTTTCCCAAATTTTGAAAAATTAATATTTTAACGATTTTTTAAATTTTTCTAAAAAGTTTTGTTAAAAATTGGGTTGTAGATAAAGTGGGAAAATTGTGTTTTGTGTTATTAGTTTTTTTTTTTTTTTAAACCCAAAGTTTTTTATTTGATTTTTTTTATGTGCCATTTTTTTGTAAAAGCAGCCAATTTTTTTAAAATTTTTAAAAATTTTGTGAAAAGTGATTCTCACCCGAGTTTTTTTGAAATTTTTTGCATCCAACCCAAAACGATCTTACCCCCCCCCCTTTTTTTTTATTTTTCCTGGGGACGTCTATTTTAAAAGCTAGTGGGCCACCCTGGTGGTGTTTTCCCGCCCCCCCCAAGACGTCTCAGGGGGGGTTGTTTCCACGGCTTGTACCGCCCCGACGGTGGCTCGCTTGGCCCCATAACCCGGGGCTCGATTTTGGATCTTTTTGACAAACTCGATTTAAAAACCCTGAAAAAATTTTGGTGTAACTAAAATTACAAATTACAATTGAACCCGGTTCACTAAAATTTCTGAAAGGTTGGGGGTTTTAAAGTGTTTTGAGAAAAAGTGTGTTATTTCGGGGTTTTTTTTTTGAAAAGGATTTTATTATGAAGTTTTATAAATTTAAAATTTGGGCTGGTTTTTCCTGTGAAAAATTTTTTTGTGGAATTTATGGTGTCGGAAAAAATTAAATTGTTTTGGCCCAGTTAATAGAAAAAAAATGGCAGATAAGTATAACGTGGCTGGGAATTTCCCCCGGGGAAAGGGGAATTTCGAAAATCAGATGGCGATGGGGAAACTGGGGAAAAGGGCGAGGGATCGTGGAGGACGGGGGAGTAGAACGGGGGAAAGAAGCAGGGCGGCGCCCCGGACAAACCCAAACCACCAACCCAAGGGAATCGGAGGGGAAAAACGGAAACCTCAGAGGGCTAATTCAATGTTTAAGGGGTTTAATGGGTAAATTTTAAATTAACAATTAGTTTGGGGTTAGTCATGCGGGATAAAAAAACAGGGGAAACCAAAAAAATTGGGGTTCGGAAACTAAATTAGAGGAGAAAAATCAAATAAATTTTTGGGAAGAAAAATTTGGAAAAAAATAACTCGGCAATAAATGCTTTGGGAAACAAAACTGAAAAAAGGGTTTTTTTGGAAACAAAATAGGGGGAAGAACAGAGTTTTTTGGAAAAAATTAAAAAGGAAAAAAAAATTGGCAATAAATCATTGGAAAAAAAATTCCCGGAATTCGACACAAAAATTAAGAAAATAATAAAGTTGAAAAAATTTCCCGTTTACTGAATTGGGGAGCAGGGGAAAGGGTCAATTTTAAGGCGGGGTTAAACAAAAATTGCACAGGAACACGAAACTTAGAAAAAAAAATTCACGGGCTGGGCTTGAATTAGAAAAAAAAGTGGATAAAATTAAAAAAAAATTTGAAAATGGGAATCGAAACACAACCCGGATCAATTTAAAATTTATAAACAGGCAGATTAAAGGTAGAAAAAAGGGTAGAAAAAAGTTCAAAATTGGTTCTGAACGGGTTCAGGTTAAGCTAAAAAATTAGAAAAGGGGAAAAAAGGCCTTTTTCTGAACAGGTTTGGCGCTACAACATCAAATTAATCATATAAGAGTGAAGTTTTTAAACCCAAAAAATAATTAGAAAATTTACCCCAGTGGAAAAATGTTCCCCCCACGTATGTTTCTTACCATGTTTCCTAATTTCAGTGCAGGGGAAATAAAAACCCATGTGTATTTATAAAAAGGTAGATAATTTCTTTTTTTTAAAATTTTGTTTTCCCGGAAAATTAAAAAAACTAGAATCGTTTACCCAGATGTTGCAGGGTAATGCCCCGAATCTGGGCAGATATTTGGGAAAGGTTTCCCAAAACTATGGCCGAACTAAAAAGAAAAATTTTATTCGAGATTTTGGGAATAAGTTAAAATAAATTTTTAAAGTTAACTAATTATGGTACGTGGAAGAAAATTTAAATTTCCCTTTGGGAATATAAAGGGAAAAAATTGTTTTGTTTCAAATTATGTACTCCGACGATAGGATAAAAAATTGTTTTGTTTATTAATACGTCATTTTCCTTCCTCGACCCAAAATTTGTTAAAATCTCTTACCAATGCCCACTAAAAAATTTAAATCGCAGCTGGTTGTTGTTCCCACCGTGTATAATAAAGGGTTTCCGAAAGCGGGAAAATCTAATGGTCGGTAAATGGCCCAAGGGAATGGCTGAAGCAAAAACAAAATTAAGCAAACCAAAAACGGAAAACTTAAAAACCCGAAACATTCCCAAAGAAAAACAAACTTATGCTAGACAAACCCAGGACCTCGTCTGGGATAAAAAATAAAAAAAATTCTATTGATAAAAGGTTTTCCAACCCAGAAATACGGATTTTAAAATTCACCCGGGCCCGGGTCGGAAAATTAAAAAAGGTTTGTTTCAAATAAACCATAAACCAAATAAAAACAACCCAAATTTGAGAAGAAAGAGGGGGCGATATTTTTAATCAATTAATCTTTTTTGGTGATAAACCGTGGAACGAAGAAAAACAAATGCAGATCGGATCCGGGAGGCAGTGTCCGGGGAAAAAAGTTAAATGGGGAAATTTGGATTTTTGGTTATTAGAAAAGGTTTTCAACTTCTCATAGCTGGGGTTTTTTGTGAATTAAAAAACCCGGAAAAAATTTTTCCTTTCCCGCTCTTAAAATCTTTTCTGATGGGTGCGAATCGGAAAAAAATCAAAACAAATAACAAGACAAGTTTATTTGGGAAAATAGAGATAAGGCAAAAAGAATAAGTATCAAGTTGTTTTCTTGTGGCTCAGAACTTTTATATCCACTCATGCGGGAGTGGGTTCTAAAAAAAAGGGGGTTTGTTATCAACGAAACAATATTTTAAACCCAAAACCAATAATCCAGGATCTTGGTTCGATTCATTCTTGGAATTACTGGGAGGCTAATTGTTTGGAGGAAGAAGATGTGAACCTACAAATTCGTTCAGTGTCCAGAAAAACTTTAATCTAAATGCATATCAGAAAAAACAGTTAACTAAGTATTGTTAGGAATAAAAAGGTTTTTTGCAAAAACAAGAATCCAGAAAAAAGTTTTTAAATTTTGGGAAATAAATTAACAGATAAAACACCTTTCCCGATTTACCAATATGTCATTCCAGAAAAACATAAGGAAGGGGGGTGGATAAGCTCTTGCTACCGTGGTAAAAAAGATGATATCATCATGAAGAAAAACCTCTTATCAAAAATCCTTTAATTGCTCGTAGAAAGAGTAATGGGAAATGGGTTTTTGTTTAAAATGAAAGACATTGAATAAAGTTACCTTACCTTACAGGACGGGCCCTTTGAGTTTGGGTTTAACAATAAAATTATCCGGCATCAAGTGGTTGAGTTCAACCGACTTCCCATGAAAGGGAAATAGGATAGCACCGGGAATGTAGAAAATATCAGGTTTATTCACCGGGAAATTTTTTTCTTCAAAAGAATCCCATTTGGACTCAAGAACAGTGCATTTTCCTTTGTAAATTCTAAAATAATATCTTTGGGCGGATGTCCAGCGTTTTTTTATCTATATTGATGACGTGCTTTTTATTCTAAGACTTTAAAAGAAACACATGACTAACCCTAGATATTTTGTTGAAACGTCTGATTGAAAATAATTTACAATTTAAATTTGGAGAAAATAATTTCTGCACTAAACAATTCTTTTTGGGGGTTTGATGTGAATTAAACGGGTCAAAATGAATAGGGAAAAAGATGCGGAAGATAAAAAAAAATTCCCCCAAAAACACAAAACAACAAAAGTTTTTTTAGGTTGCTAAATTATTACGAATTTTTTCCCAAATTTTCCCCATACCGCAACCTTTTTCTTCCGTTTCAAAGCCCCACTAGATAAAATTGGAATAAAATCGGAAAGTAAAATTTTTCCGTTTGCGACCTTTTTAAGAATGAAAAAAATTGGCAAAATATGAAACAAACAAACAGATAAAGTAACCGACAAAAATCATGTAAAAAAAAAAAAAAAAAAAGAGGGAAAAGAAGGAGGAAAAAGAAGGAAGATGGGGGAAGAAGAAAAGTAAATACAAGGGGGAAGAGAACAAGATTGCTCGACGTTCTAGAATCAAAAAAAAAAAAAGAAGAGCATAAAATAAAAAAGATTTTCGGCTTTGAAATAAAATTTCCATTTTTTTTTCAAAAGAAGGGGTTATTGACCGGTTTTTTTTCGGGGGTTGAAAAACGTGCCCAATACCGCCAAAAGCGAGGAAAAAATTTTGAACGCGCCAAGCAAAATGGATTTTGGAATAAATTGGAATTTTTAGAACAAGGGGGGCCCCCCCTTAGACCAAGGGCGAGACCGGAGGTCGGATGAAAGAAAAGTTCTTTCTAAAGGGTGAGCTGAACTGGGCGGACGTATAAAAACGGTCCCCCAGGATGTTGGGACATTGGGGTTTTGGGCTTTTTTGAAAACCCGGAGGAGGGGTTATTTTTTAAAAATTTGGGTTTAAAAATAATCTAAAAAAAAAGGGAAAAAAATTTAGAATTTATAAGGGAAAGGGAAGGGGGGGAAAGAAATTTTGAATAGATGGCAGAAATTAAAAGCTTGCATTCATTTCTCTTTCCAGTTTTTTTTCTCTCTACTTTTTAAAATTTTACTCTTTAAGTTTCCATAAAAAAAGGGGTGACCCGGGTTTCCCTTTTCACTCTGAATACCCAATTTGGTCGTAGAAATAAAAATTTTAAAGTAAAATTATTGGGGTATTAAAACATAAAAAACTTGGAACCCGGGGAAAAGAAGGTTTTCTGGGAGAACGGGCGTTCTCACCCAAAGGCCACGGCTTAAAGGAAAAACAGCTCGGTGGAAAAATTTGAAAAGGGAAGAAAAGTGGACTGCTCTACGCAACCGAGCACAGTAAGATCTTTTAAAAAAAATTTTTGTAGGGATGGGTGATTCAGTTTAATGAAAGCTCATTCTTATCTACCCGAAAGGAAAAAAAAGGGAGATAACGGTTTTACCACCTTAAAGATAAGAAAAGTAAAAATACATTTTTTTTCCAAATTTCAATCTGAGAACAGAATCAATTTTTTCTTTAAAAAAGGGTTTAAAGAAAAATTTGTAATATAATTGATTAAGAGTTTGTGAAAAGGAAAATTTAATAAAAATAATTTCTTTGGTTTTTAGAGAAAAAAGAGTTTCCCTTTTTTGAAAAAGTTTTTAAAAGGAAAAGTTTTAAATTTTTTGATTTTAATTTTTTCTTTAAATTTTTAAAATAATTTTTTTTTTTCAATTTCTAAAAGTGTTTTGTTTAAACAATTGGGTTGTAGATGAAATTAAAAATTTTAAATTTTTATTAGTGTGTGTTTTTTTAGTCAAAATTATTCTTTATTTATTTTTCTTATGTTTTTTGTTGTAGTATTTGTAAAACCCAAGCCTATTTTAGAATATTTCGGGAATTTAGTGTGATTCTCACCCGAGTTGTTTGTAATTTTTGTCAATCCATAAAACGATCTTCGACCCTCCCCCCCTATTTTTTTATTTTTGCCCACTGGGACGTTTTATACTGGGCTAGTCAATCTGGGGGTTGTTTCCCCCCCCCAAGACTCCCGGGTCGGGTGGGGCCCCCTTGCCGCCCCGACTGTGGCTCCCCACTACCGCCTGATAGAAATGAGCCAGATAACTCTTGCCCTTTACAACTCACAACCACAAAAATTTTTGAATTGGCCTTTTTGCATAAGCTTTTAAATGAAGTGGAAAAAATAAAAAAAATTTTTTGGGAAATTTTCCCCAATTACGGTCCATGTGTGTACATTTTGCTTGCCTTCACCATCACTCACTAGTAAACTCGTGGGAAGGCCCTAAAGTCGCGGGGCTAAAGGGCCCCTTCGGGGGGTACCCTCCCCCCACCCCCACCGCCGTCCACTGCGCCAGGCCCCCCGGAAGCGGGCCAAAGGCCCCCAGCCGGCCCCGGGTTCCTGGGGGGGAAATTAATTTTTTCCGGGCCCCGGGGGGTGAGGGGCAACCCGGGAAAGCCCCTGGGTTTAATTGCGGCGCCGCCCCCGGGGCGCCGCGGCTGCCGGCGTCGCGACGCTGGCTCCCCCCGCCTCCCCCCCCCCCCTCGTGCCCCCGCCGCGGGGGTCGCCCGCGGGCCCCTTGGCCCCGCCTCGCCCCCTTGCTACCTTCCCCCAATTTCCTCGCCCCCTTTCCCTTTTCTCCCCCTTCCCCGCCCCCTGCATCCCCCAAAACCCCCCTCCTGCCCCGCCTGCTCCCCCCTCCCCAAACTCACCCCGCTCTGCCTAAACCCCCGTGCCGCGGCGATCGCCCCACTGGTCCTTGGCCCCCCCTCCTCGCCACCTCAATTTCCCCCCTCCCTCTCCCCCCCTGCCATCCCCGCCCCTCCGGGGGAACGTTTTCCCCGCTGGTCTTGGGCCCCCCCACTCCCAACCTCTCCCGGTTTTTCCCTCCTTCTTTTCCCCCCCTCCCCCGCCCGCGCTTTCGGGGTCCCGGTCCGCCCCCCCCCTGCAACCTTCCCCGTCCCCGCCTCCTTCTTTTCCCCCCCGGCCCCCTTTTCTCCCCCCCCGCATCGCCCGGGCACCCCTCCATGCCCGACCGCCTCGCCCCCTCGCCCCTCAGCCACGTGTGGTTTTTTGCATCGGGGCGGCTCTGCCCGCCTTCCCCTGGCCCCAAGGGGTTTTTCCCGCCCTTGGGGTTTCTCCCAGGGCCCCCCATCATCGGCGTTCCTTCTCGCCTCCCTTGCCTCGTGGGGGGGGCGGGGGAAAGGCTCCCCGGTTTGCGCTGGGGTCAGCGGCACCAAAACTTCAACGCCCCCCCAATTAAAAAAGGGTGTCCCCAGGAAATTTATTCGAATTCCCCCGGTCGGATTGGGGGCCTGGGGACTTGGGGCCCTGCCAGCCAGCGGTGGTGGGAAGGGGGGGCGGGTTGGAGGGGGGGCCGTCAAAACAAAAAGAAGGAATGGAAGCGGGAAGAGCCGAACAGATGTCGGCGGGGGAAGGGGCAAATGGTGGGGTGTGTGTGAAGATGGTGAGAGTCGGTTTCCCAGTGAAATTTGGGCGAACGAGGCTAAAAAGGTTGGGGATGACGTGGGCGGCACCGGGGCGGTAGCCCCAATGCATAAACTGATGTCACTGCAGTGCCTCTGACCGGGAGGTCTGGGTTCGACCCTAAACGGCAGAGTTTTCGACCTGGCTTTTAGCTAGGTCAAAATTCAGTCGTGTCTGGAAGGAATTTGGGGGGGTTTGTCAGTAGTTTTCCCCGGGTTTTCTGTTTTTTGGGTTTTTAAACGTCCCAAAACAAAGGGGGCCCGAACCGCGCGCGATCTGTCCTTCCTCTTTTTTTCCCTATTTTTTACACCCCCAACACACACACACACACACACTTTCACAAACCCCTCTTCTATCCTTTCCGGGATCCCGATCGGGGGAAGGGTACGGCTGGGGCGGTGCCCCCTTTGGTGGGGGGCCCTGATTGGGGAAAACCCATTAGCGGACGGTAGGTCGGCCCCGGATCTTACTATCCAGGGGGGAAAAATCCCCGCGCGTACCCCGGAAAAAACATGCCCCTTGGATAAGGGCCCAAAAGCGGTTGACGCCCCCGGAAACCAACAAATCAAATCAAACCCGAGGGCGCGCAGGCGTCAGAGGTGGACAAGTCAGTGAGATAGGGGGAGATGGTTGGGTGATGTAAGCCCGGGTAAGCTGACGGACGGGATTTGTGACGGACGGGGAGCAACTAAGACGACGGAGGAACGAAAATTGGGTAAGGGTGAAAATGTTGGGCGGGGAGACAGGGGGCAGGCGACCGACTGAGAGGGTTTGGGGATGACAAGGGGGGGGGGGGTTTGGGAAGTTGGGTGGGTGGCGAGGGTGTTGTGGGAGGCGGGGGGTTTGGGGGCTGCGGGTCGGGGGCGGTTGGACTCCCCCAACGTGCGTGGGGGCAAACCCCGGGGCCCCAGCGCCCAAACGGGGCAAAGCGGGGGCGTGGGGGCGATGCGGGAGGGGCGATGCGGGGGGGCGATGCGTGTGGGCGATGCGTGGGTGCGATGGAGGGCCCGAAACGCCCCGGGGCGAGCGGGGGGCGGCGCAAAGGGCGTAATTGTGGGGGCTCCTAGATCGGCGTCCTTCATCTCCCCCCGGCCCGCTCCCCCAAACCCTTCACCATGCCGGGGGCCCCAAAAAAGGGTTTGAAATGTTTTTTAAACCCCCGGGTCCCGCCCGCACTCCGCCCCCCAATTTTTTTCCTGTTGACGCATCTCTTTCACCTCCCAGGCGGGGGTTAAAGTGTTTAAAAATAAAGCGCCTTGTTTTTCAAATAAATTAAATTTCTTTTTTTAAAATCCCAGTTTATAATGTGGTATATTAAAATGATGTAAACTTATGTCTACTTCTCACCAGAAATTGTTATAATCTTTTTAAAAAATGGAAGACTTTTTTTTCATTATTTACCAATGTCGAATGAAAACATTCCATTGCATTTCAGCATAAATTTAAAATTTTTAACTAAAAAAACCCTTTTTTTTTCTAATAGGTAAAATTGATCAAAAACATTACTATCGTGCGAAAGAAGTGTATGATGTATTGGCCTAATTTATGATCTTCCAAAAAATTTTAAAATCATGTTTTGTGGTTGTCAATTTAAATCTTTTTTTTTCCCCCAAATTCCCTTTTCTTTGGGAAAATCGCCCCCGAAAAAAATACAGCACCTCATTTCTTGCGAAACGAAAGAAAAAGTGTGGCCCCCCGGGCAAAAGGGCATTGCTCTAGTGACGGGGCCTCCGAATTTCCCGGCGTATCTTGTGCCCCCCCACCCCTCCCCGCCGGGGTCGCCTGCACTCCAATCGCCCCGGGGGGGAAGGGGGCGGGGCGGGCAGGCGCGGTGGGCGTTCGCCCGCGTCGGGGGTTTGGGGGCCACCGGGTGCGGCGGCGGCGCCACAAGATTAGTCGGGCCGACCCACAAAGGCCCGCGGGCTGTGCGACACTTCTCGGCGCCGTGCCCGCGCCCCCGCTCGGCGAACGCTGTTGGCGGCTGTTTTTGGATTTCAAAGGCGCCACGGAGGCGGGGGGTGGGGGGGGAAACGGGGAGGGGGAGAGGGGGCCCCGGATCCCGCCGGCCGGCACGCCGCCCCCAGCTCTCTGCCGCCGCCCCCTTTAAAAAGGGGCGTCTTGAGCCCTTGGGAAATCCCCGGTCGCAGGTGCCCCCAAAGGGCGGCCAGCTGCCCATCACGGCGTAAAAAGGGCCGCGCCCCCCAAAAAGGTTCGCCCCTTTCCCGTGGTATCCCCGCTTGGCGGAGGGGAAAAAAAAGGCTCAAACAACAGAACCTTTTTTTTCTCCCCCAACTCATTTTCCCCAAAATTTATCAGTTTAATGAACTTTCCCTTTGTTTAATTACTGAATACCTTTCCTATGGGAACGAATACTCAAAAAACGTTTGTCATCTTTTATTCCTCTGCAGTTTCAGAAGGGTTTGGAAAAGTTATTGATTTTAAATCTAAATATTTTTTACGTTTTAAAAAAAAACTTTGAAAAAGTTATGAATTGGGCCCAAAAATTTCTTTTCTTTTGGAATTATTTTAAATAAATATTTCCTTTTTTTTCCCTTTTTCTTTTTGAAATAAAAAAATAGAACTTGGTACAGTGTCCCTTTTAAAAATGTATTTGAAGTGTATTAACTATGAGAAACGAACTATTGGTAATGTAATTCTTTCCCTATTAAGAAAATTTGTTTTGAAGGTCTGGCTGAGTTGGAATGACGTTTTATTCAGGATAATTAAAAAAGCTCTTAATTGGTAAAATAGTTAAAATTTAAAAATTTTTTTGGGCGTCTTCAAGTGATTAGAATTTGGGGGAAACCGGGGGGGAAAAGGGGGAAAAATGGTTATTTTAATGGGTTGGCTGAAGAATACGGAACAAATTATTCGTGGAAGCGGAGCGGGTAAAAGGGTTTGTTATTGAAAGCCATCCAAAAACTTACGAACAATATTTTTTTTTGTCGGAAATTTAAACGTTTTATTTTGGCATTATCTGGTGAGGTGAGGGGGCCGGAAAAATTGGGGGGAACAAACCCCCTTCAAAAAGTTTTTGGGAAAACCCCTTCCCTGGGGACACCTACTGGGCTTAAACAATTCGGGAATAACAGTTGTATCATTAATTTTAGGGAACACACTTGTTTTACAGTGTCAACAATCTTAAGGGGTTATCAGGGTTAAAAAATTGACAATTTTAAAATTCCCTTTAATTAAAAATCCCAGTGCGACTTCTCCCCCGGACTTTTTCTTTAAAAAAATTTTATTTGTTTTTTGCATTATTGCATTTAATAAAAATATTTTTTATATTTATACCCGCTCTTTCCCGTTTTGGGAAAAAATTTTGTTGAAAACCTTTAAAAAATTTTTCTTTTTTTTTTCATTTAATTAGGTTTAATTATCTAAATTAAAATAAAATTTAAAATTTGGGATTTGAAAGGGTTAAAAAATTAAAACCCTTTAACAATTAATCGGGGCCCCAAAAACCATTAAAAAAAATTTTTTTGAAGTTTTCAGATTTATTAATAATCAGTAAAAACTATTAAAAATATTTTTTTTTAAAAAAAAATTAAAAGAACTAATAAACCTTTAGGGGGTAAGAAATTTTGGTTTTTTTTCCAAAAACAAAAAAAAATTTTCAGCAGGTTTTTATAATTTTTGAAAAAATTTCAGTTCCCCCCTGGGAAAGAAAAAGATTCGTAAAACCCAATTTTCCCCGACAAAATTGTGAATTAAAGTGGTCTACCCGGCCAAACAGACAAACCAGGCTACCCGTTAAAACAAGGGTTTTTTCCAAGTCTAGGTTTTTGTTTCCCCAAAATTTTTGGAAAAAATTTTAAAAACCCAAATTTTTTTGTTTCATAAAACGGTTTCTGTATTTACCATCCCCTCAACTTTGAAAAATTTAATTGTTATAGTATAAAACTTTTGTTAAAAAAATTTATAAATTTATAAAAGTTCCAACCCCAAGGGTTTAAAAATTAATTTTAAATCAAAAACCAACAAACTTTTAAATTGGCAATGATCTTTGATGGGTTTTTCCAGACAATATTAAAGTAAAAAATTACCCTTTTCAAAAAATTTTATGTCTTGCGTATGTCTTCTATTCTCTTTTTGGTTATTCTCAAAGTAAAAATTTTTTGGAATAAAAAATATAAAAAACCCTTTAAAGGGGGTTTTTGGGTTTCCTTATTGATTAATTCACATCGAAAAATAAATTGGGTTTTTCCCTTTAAAATCTTTTTTTATTGGTTTGCAAAGAGAAAAGCTAAGGAGGCAGGTTCTATTTTAATTGAAAAAACACGCCATGTTCTAGGGGCCCCTTTATTTTAAACCCTGAAATTAAACGGCCCAGTCTTGGGGACAGTTGTAGCCAACAAAATGGACAATCGTAAAAAATTTGAAAACACTTTACAAAATTTCAAATTTTTATAGGGTTTTGTTTTTATTCTTTTAAAAAAAATTTTTAAAAAAGGAACAACAAAGTTATTGAAATCATAACGGGGAACGGTTTTATTTAAAAAAAAAATCAAATTTTACATATCATGATTTTTTTTTAAAAATATGGAAAAAAAATTAAAATATTAAAAAAAAATTTTAAGTTGGGTTTAAAATTGAAAACCAGCATTTTTCGTTTTGAAAAATTTTTAGAAAAAATTGGAGCATAAACAAATTTCTATTTTTGGGTTAAATTCTTTTTTCCCGTGGGGGGTTGTCTTTTCCCCCCTGGGAACGTTAGCTTTGTTTTCTTCCTTTTTAGTTTTCTCAGGATTTGGGTTTTTTTTCTCATTTTTTTTTTTCACCTGTTATTTTTTTAATTTTCTAATGCACTGCTAATAATTTTAATACTAGCAGCAATGGCTATTCTGAGCCTCAACCTTTGCGTGCATTTTTTTAAAAAAAATGCTTTTAAAAATAAAATTTTTATCTGGACTGGGTCAAAAATAAAAGTTTTCCCTTTTTGTTGTCCCAAAAGATGACTCGGGGTCAGCAAAATAACTGTTTTAAAATTTTTCACAATAATATTTGGCTTTTAACCACTTACCTCATCTTGAAATTTTCCGGCTGTGAAGGCAAATTCAGTTCAAGATTTTCCCAAAAAACCCCAAACTCTGCTTGGTGCTTTCAAAATTTTTTTAAACAGTCGGTATAAAAGTATCGAAAAAAATTGATGTCGGAACAGTTTCCCCCCTCGATGAAGAGCATGTACTACGCAACCCCAAAAATTTTGGTAGAACACTTTTAATGCCCCCGCTTTCACCATGTAAGGGGACAGCATCGGTTAAAAACAACATTTTTTCATCCCTGATCCACTAGTCCCGGGAAACTTTCAAATTCATTGAAAAACCTTTTGGAATTATGATGGGGTTTTGCTTTTCCAAAAACTTAATTTAAAAAAAATGATTAAAAAGGAGTTTTGGGCACATTTTTTCCCCCAAAAATATTTAAAATTATATCTTCCTTAAACCCTTCTTTTTTTATCAACTAAAACCAGAACTTACTATTTTTTTTTTTCCTCTAAATTTTAGTCAGAGTTTCCAAATAAATATTTTTCATTAATTTTCAAATTTTCTTTCATTCGGAATTTGTTTGTCAGTGTTTTTTTCTAAGAAGCTCTTGAACTCAGGGTCGCTGACTTTGAAAAGGGGGAATATGGGCCAAAACCAATGCACGACAGAAATCGGAAAGGTTTAGTTAACATCGGGTGAAGATTCAGGAATTTTTTAAAAAGGGCTTAAATTTTTTTTTTTGTTTTCTCTGTTTTACTGTGGTGAGGGCTGCGTGACTTGAAATCGTTGGAAGGGAAACATCCCCTGCATCCCAAGTGATTCTCTTGCGTCTTTTAAATACCCAAGTCACTTCTGAAGGCCCAAAAAAACTCGCAAATGTATCAGCCCCTCTTTGGATACCGTTTTTGTTTTTTGGTTGTAAAATCCAGTCCACCCACTCAAAAAGATTTTATGGAAATAAAATCTTAAAATGGGGTCCTTTTTTACAAAGGGCCGGTGCCACGTGATCCGTTGTGTGGAGGCTAATACTGATGGTTTATTTTGTTTTTTCTGAGGCAGAGGGGTTATCTAGGAGGGCGCAGGAAGCGCGATGAAAACATTCTAAACAATGTATGCCCGATTAATATTTTGTTCCCATGGGTTCAATGTAACACAAAAAACATATGATTGCTTACACTTCTGCTTCTTGACCATCCGCTCACCCTCCCCCGGTTTCACGAAAGCAAGGGCAAAAAGGGTCAGTCAGACAAAAGGTCACGAGGACATAAAGGGAAAACTTTATTTTAAAGGTTTATCAAAAAAGCCGTTTCCCCCGGAATATTTTTGGGGAAATTCGTATTTGATTTTTTTTTGTAAAGTAATATTCAATGTAACGAAATATTTTAAAAAAATATTAGGAAAAAAGTTAAAATATGTGAAAATATGTACTTATACTAAAATATGAAAAAATTTGTAAAAAAAAAATGGTTTCAATTCTTTTCAGAATGCCCAAGAAAACTCTAGAAAACAAATTAAAAGCATGTACCTTGTTCCTATCAAAACATGTATTTACATTGAAAATCCTTTCCCCTGATCATAACTTTTTTAAAAGAACACAATTAAAATATTTCTAAATTATATTTGGAACATTCATTTTATTTTGGATTTTACAGAAACAAACACACAAACAAACGCAAATAACGAATAATACGGACTGGACGAAAGGGGCCGAAGAAAAAAATCATGCATATCAATGAGGGGTAAACCAAACGGCGCGATGTGGTAAAATTGGGAATTTTGGTCTTTTTGCCCATTGAATAAAATTCCCGAAAGGGATTGATCGGGAACTTGTAATAAAGGGAACTTGTTTCTCCCATCACCGATTTGGCGGTAGAATGCCCCAACACCATAATAACAGAGGGCCCCATTGGGTTTAGAATTACCCACAAACCTAACAACTATTTCTTTTGAATAAACCCAAAAACCCTGGTTTCTTTCATTAACAAATGTTAAAACTAAAAGGAATAATCGGGTTTTGGTTTGTTTGGTTTTTAAAAGCTCTTATTATTTCGAATAATTGGTCAGGGGGTTTACATGTGGGCAAAAATTTAAAACCCTGGCTTTTTAAAGCTTTTCTGGTGTTTCTCAAAAAGAAGCACCCGATGCCGGGTGCGCTTTTCCCGTTGGACACTTTTGCGTCAGTGGAGGGCCCAGCCAGTTGCTGACCCTCCCGCATCCCAAAAATTACATCGTGGCTCCCCGGTTTAAACAGAAAGTCCCCCAAACACCCACTCCTGTGGTTTAAATTTCTTTTCTCTTTTTAATTTTGGTGGACCCCTTTTCCATCTCAAAATCGGGAAAGCTAAAGAACAATTATGTTTCGGGGGCAAAACCCCGCCGGTTAAGGTTTCTTGATTTTTTGAATTATTCAGGGGGCCAAAATAGCTTGGGGTCATTACCCTTAAAGTATAGAAGGGTTTATATTATAAATCTCTGCCTCCTAATGGACCCTGTGGATTGTTCAACATTAAGGGGAAAATGTTTTAATTAAATTCACATTTTTTGGTTTGGTTAATACAATGTATCTGAGAAAATTACAGAATACGTTTTTTGTGTTAAAAAATTGCGTCTTATCTTTAAATTTAACCCTAAAATTTATTTAAAAAAAATTTTTTAATTTTTATAACATTTTTATTTAAAGAGGTGGGGGGTTTATCTTTATCCGTTTTGGAGGGAAAATGGAAAACCGGCGGGTTTTTTCCCCAAAAAAAACCCCCCCCCGGGCGGAACTCCCAGCCGGACCAGCCCCCTGGCTCCCGGTGTCTTCCATTAGGGTTTTGGGGGAGTAGTGAATGTATCTTAAGTGAGGGAGAAAAGTTTTTAAAGAAGGAAAAGGAAGTAAAAAGGGTTTTTTGTTTTTTTTTTTATTTTGCGGTCAAAAAATTAGCCAATGTTGCAGTGAACGGGGTTGGTAAAACCCCTATTTTTTTTCCCCCCACCTTGACTCCCCCTTTAAATCTCCACGATTCCCCAGATGGGTTTGTTTGGGTTGGGTTGATTGATTGATTCAGGGTTTGGGGCTTCAACTGCTCGGGTTTAATTAATGTTCTTAATCATTTTTCCCCTTTCTGGAAGGGGTTGATCCCCCCGCTGGAGGGCGAGATCGGCGCCGCCCGTCGGCTGGGGGGTTCCCAACGGATCTACCGGCGGACACCGCCCCCGGAAGCTCAACCCCGGGACCTTGGGTTATGGGGGTGTAGTGCATGCTGGTGTAAAGTTCCTTGTGGGAAGGTTTGGGCAAAGGAATGGGAAAAAAACCAGATCGCGCGCGGCCCGGGGCCCCCTTTGGTGGGATTTTCCCTTCGCCTGGTTTTGATCGGGAAAACCAAAAACTCCTTTGGGCCCAGCCGGCCGCTAAATTCTCCTCAAAAGGCGGCTAAAGGTTCGACCTGGCTAAAAAGCTGGTGTCAAAAATCTCCGCCGTCGGGACTCGAACGGACCCCCCGGTAAAGGCGTGACATAAATTGTCCTTTGGGGCTCCGCTCCCGGTCTGGCTGGGGGAAATAAAAGGTTTTGGGAAAAAATTGGGCCCTTTTTAATTTTGGCCGGTCCGCGGGGGGATCCGCGCCCTTTAAAAGGAATCGCGTTGTCGGGCGGTTTGGGGGTCTTCCTGGGGTTTTCATCTGGTAGTGATCGGTGAAACAAAACTCCGATCAGGCAGCCGACCGTTTCGTTCTTCCAGCCCAATGGCTGAATTCGCCCGGGATTGTTGGGGTGGGGGTTGTAAAAATCCACCGTGGGGACAAAAAACCCTGAAACCCCCATGGTTTTGGCAGCGTGGTGAACCCCTGAGCTGCCTCAGCCGGTGCCCCCGAAATTGCGCGGGCCCGGGGAAACCCCGGAAAAAGGGCGGGGGAAACCCCCAAGCCACCCCCCCGCCCCCGCCCCCCCCCGGACCCCCAGCGGCTGGAGCGCCCTCGGCGCGTGGGGGGTGCCGCTGAAAAAACGACCTGTTTTTCTCCAAACCTCTGTCTCCGCCCCCAACTTTTGCGGGTTTTTCCCCTTTCCGCTCCCCCGCCCCCCGCGCCCGCCCCCCGCCCGGCCCGAGGCAAAAACACAATATCCCCCGCGCCGGTGGAAGTTTTTATCAAGGACGGGGCCCCGCCATTTCCTCCCCCGCATTCAAATCCTCCTCCCCCCCCCACCATGGTCCTCAAAGCAAATGAACCTTCAAGTTTTTGGGGCCCTTTTGGGGCAATGGGGGAAAATTAGAGGGGCATTTCTTCCCCCGCGGTAAATTTGGGTTTTGGAAGGGCAACTCGAAAGAACTTTTTCCCTTCCCCCGGGGGGGAAAAATTTTACCAGGGAAGATGGAAATTAAAATTGGTTTTTAAAAAAAAGGGGCAAAAACCGAAGTGATTTTGGGCCCCCTCAAAAGTATTTTTGGGGGCCCAAAAAGAAACTTTGGGGTTTCCAGTAATTATTCAGTGAATAAAGAGAAACTGGAAAAAAAGTTCAATTGGGAATTTTTATTCTCCATCTTCTTAATGGATAAATTCTTTAAAGAGTAAAATCTGTAAATTTCCCCGTATTTTTTTGTTTTTAAAAACAAACAACGCTTTAAAGGGGGCGGGCCCGGGGGCCCTCAGTTAATTCCCTTTTGCCTCTCCCGGCCTCGCTGAGTAGGGGGTTCCCCGGTTACGAGACGTGATGAATGTTTTTTGACCCCGTCTCGTATTCCCCTGCGGGGAAGAATTCGCAGCGGCGCCCCGAATTTGTTTCCCGGGGAAAAATTGTTTCGCCACGCAAGGGGTTCGACATTTTGGAAAGGGCATTTCGCGGGAAAAGGGGGCCTCCGTCGGCCTGGGTCCTTTTCTGTGGTCCCTTTGCCCCTCTGTCCTCTTTTGTCGCCCTCTGTCGCTCCCCATCCCCATTGTCCCCCTCCGTCGCCCTCCGTCCCCCTCCTTCGCCTTCCTCGCCGCCATCGCCCCCCTCGCCCTCCGTCGCCCTCCGTCGCCCTCCGTCGCTCTCCGTCCCCCTCCGTGTCCCCGTCCCCTCCGTCGCCCCCCTCGCCCTCCGTCGCCCCCCGGTCCCTTCCCCCTCCGTCGCTCCCCTCGCCCTCCGCCGCCCTCCGTCCCCCTTTTCCGTCCCCCCTCCTCGCCCCCCGTCGCCCTCCGTCGCCCCCCTCGGCCGTCCCCTCAATCCCCTCCGTCGCCCCTCCGCCCCTCCGTCGCCTCGCGCCCTCCGTCGCCCTCCGTCCCCCCTCCGTCGCCCCTCTCGCCCCCCGGGCGCCCCCCGTCGCCCTCCGTCGCCCCCCGTCGCCCTCCGTCCCCCCGTCGCCCCCGTCGCCCTCCGTCGCCCCCCCTTCGCCTCCTTCGCCCTCCGTGCCCCCCGTCGCCCTCGTTCCCCCTCCGTCGCCCCCATCCCCCCTGTCTTATTTTGCCGCCTTGGTTCTGTCCCCTAAAGCACCTTGTTTTCCCATGTGTTGACCTCTTTTAATTTCTCTCCGCCCCCCTCCGTCCCCCCCAAACCCCCCCGCCCCCGCCTCCCCTACCCCCCGCCTCCCCCCCTCCCCCCCCCCATTTCCCCCCGTCCACCCCCCCAAACCCTGCTGCCCTGGTCACTTCGCCACTCTCCCCCAAACCTCTTTTCCCCCCTTCCCCACCACATCCACCCCTTTTCCCCCGTCCCTCCACCCCGCCCTTGACCGAAAGGTTCCTCCCTCCCCCCCACCCCCTCCCCAGCCTCCGCTCCCCCTTGGCCCCAACGCTCCCCTTTGGCGCCCCCACTGCACCGCGTGGACTCGTCCCCGCCCCCGAGTGGTCCCGTGGGGCCCCGGCAGGTCTTTTGGGCACGCTGGACGCCACTACTCGGAGGGGAAAAACGCCCTCCTCCCCCCGGGGGCATTTTTTTTCCCTTTGTTTTAAATCATCCCTTAGAAATTCCTTCTCAAAGAAAATCCATCGGGAATAATTCGGAAATATTCAGTGTATTGCATGATAAAAAAACAATGGAGGAGAGGTGTCCCCCGTTTTTTCCCAAAAAAGACCCGAAAATTTGCTCTGAAAATCATTTTTGGGGACTTTTAAGGTCTGGAATCTTATACTATGTCCCTC
Organism: Teleogryllus oceanicus; assembly: GCA_964035755.1. Lineage (NCBI taxonomy): Eukaryota > Metazoa > Arthropoda > Insecta > Orthoptera > Gryllidae > Teleogryllus > Teleogryllus oceanicus. The sequence continues at coordinate 49,936,895 of CAXIVR010000004.1, forward strand.
TTCTTTTTTGGGGTTTGTTTTTGGGGGTTTTCAAACACGATGTTAAGTAAAACCCTCCGTAAATGAAGGAAAACATTGCTCAAATTTAACCCGGGGGAGGTTCAAAATTGCAGGAACGCGGGGAGGTTAGGAGAAAATTTTTGGATGTTCCATGATGGAAAACACACGAAATCCCGCAGACCGAATTTGGGCAACAAAGGGGGCTCCGAGTTACCTGTGGCGGGGCACCCTCCCCCTGCAAACCGAGGGCCCCCCTTCCCGGTGTCCCGGGTGTCCCCGGGCAATTCCTAAACGGGGGGGCGGGCCGCGCGGGGGCCAGCCCCCGCCGGTGACGGGCGGGGGCGGGGAAGGTGCGCGGGGCGGCGACTTTAATTGGTTGGTAAACAGATATTAAACTAAGCCTGCGTGTGAAGCGGCCCGCTCCCCCATAATTATATCGCGCCCCCGGGGGCCATTGTGCCGCCGGCGCTCGCCTCGTTATCGGCCCCCCTTTTGTCCCCCCCCGGGCCCCCCCCGGGCCCCCGCCAGCACCCCCCCCGCGCTCCCGGTCTGCAGACGGCGGCCGCCGCCGGCGGACGGGGCCCTTTGTCTGCCCCCAAACCGGCGCGGGTCAGGGCCGTGGCAAACTTTTTCCCCCGGGCGCTGCTGCTTGGCGGAACGGCCCCCCGTTTGGGGAGCCCCCCGGCGGTAAAATTTTGCCGCTTGCCCGGCGGCTCCCTCCACCGTGAATTTGCTATCAGGTGGTCGGGGTTTCCCGGTCCCGTCGTGCGGCTGATTGGGGGTCCCCGGGGTTTCGAAGTACGCAACTGGGTGTTACGATTCCCTCTTTTAATCTATTTTTGCCATGTCTGATCTTATTTCCCAATGTCTAAGCAGAAATCCTTAAAATATAACGGGCCCTATTGCTAACAAAAGGAAAATTTTGCTCACAATGAATTTAAATTGGGTTTATTTCTCCATTACAAAAATTCCCACATACAAAAAAATTTCCCCTTTTTTTTCCCTTTTTATATCTCCCCCCGGGAGAAAAATGCCTCTCCTTTAAAACCTTTATTGTGAATTTTTAATTTCCCTTTTTTTCCAATATTTTTTTTATGATACAAAATTGTTGCTCTTGGATTCGGGGCATTTTGTGGATAGATTACGTAAAACGTGCTGGATAGCGTCTTCAAAAAATAACATTGTTTTGTAATTAAGATGTTTTAAATTTCCCGAGATTTTTAAAATGTATTGTCGTTATATTATTCGCCCTTAAAAAACTAAAAAGGTTAATGAAAAATTTTCGGTTGTCAAATTATTCGACGTTAATGGATCAATAGTTCATTTTAAAACGTTTTTTTCCCTTTCCGGGGCCCCTTTTTACCCCTCCCGCAACTACCCCCCATTTTTACTTAACCGGGATTTATTTTTCTTAATTCCTCTCTTTTGACATGTTTCTTGGTTTTTTTCATATTCGTTTCTTTCCCTTTTCCCCCTTTTCCCTTTTAAAACCGATCCCCCGTGTGGTCTTTTTAACTTCTCTTTTTCTTTTTTTCCCTTGGTTTCCCGGTTCTCTTTTGTGCGGTGGGGTTTTTCCCCCCCGGGGGTGTCCCCCTTCTCTCGCGGGGCCCCTTTTTTTCCCCCCTCGGCGCGCCCCCCTCGGGGGCTTCTGCGGCGGCGGCGGCGGGCGCGGCCCCCAAGTCGCGTTGCTGTTGGGTTGGCCCAACTTCGCGGCGGCGGCGGCGGCGCGGCAATGCCGTCCCCCCCGCCGCCGCCGCCACGGGTAAACTTTTCTTTTCCCCTTTTTCGCCCGCCGTCCCCCGCCTCCCCCCCTCCACGCCCCTTCCCCCCCCGCCCGCCGCCCTCGGGGGGCCGCGCAAACAGATTTCTCAGCCCCCGGGCCCCAAACCCGGCCCCGACCACCCCCGCCGCCCGGGCGAATAGCGATCCCCGCCCCCGACCTCGCTCTGCGTCGGCGGGAGGGTGAAAAGTGGAGGAGGGGGGGGCGCATGAACTGCGTGGAGCGCCGGGCACGATTTCGTGGCTGCCTCCCCCCTCTGCCGGAGGGGGGGCGTGGGGGCTGGGGGAGTGCACCCCGGCTCTGGCGCTGTGAGAGTATTTAAATTGCTTTGTTTTGATAACCGATGCCGTGACCCCGGGGTTGGCTAATGAGTGGAAGATGTCCCTCATTTATGATTTTCAATTATCAACGATACATGAATTCAATTTCTTTTTGGGATGGGGGAAAATTTAATTTTTTTGGGATGTGGGAATCATTATTACGGCATCATGTCAAATTTTTCCTTTAATTTGGGGAACCCAACGTTTTAAGGAAAGAATAAAAATTAATAAATTTTTCCCTTAAAGTGTAATCCTATCACAGAAAATATTTTTTTCCCAAAAACAGTGTACCCCAATTTTTACCTATCACTGTACATTGCTCGGGCGGGGTAGGGAAAGTGTTCCGATAAATTTCCCTCCCAAATCCCAGCAATGTTTCATTTCCCGCGGCCCTTATTTCCGGATGGGGAAGGGTCACTAGAAAAGACCTTCATTGGAAATTTGTCGTCGTTTCAGGTATGTTTCGGAGCGTAGTTAATATAGTAAAAATAAATTGTATACCGTATAAATTGCTTTGGATTTCGAGTCGGATTGTAGAATCCCGGGGGAATATCGCGACGCACGGTGGTGAGATCAAATGGTTTGAAACATTTTTAAAAGTTTTTCCCTTTCTTTAAATTCTGAGGTTGGAGGTTGTCTTTCCCAATAATGGCCTTTTTGATCTATTCTTTTTTCTTTTGACTTTTAAAAATTATTTGTACTTTCTTAATATTTTCGTTTCTCCTTATAAAATTTGTTTTTTGGCTGAGACTACCTGATGATACGGCCATATTTTTTTCCCGGAAAGGGTTGGTTTTAGTGCATGTTATTACAATTGAGAAACTTTTTTAACTAATTATTTTTTGGATTGCTTTCAATATCCTGAGAATACCTTTTGTCCTACAAAAAAATTTTTATAGATAATCATTAATTGGTTATAACAAGTGGGTAAATTTTGATGACGTGTCAATATTTTCTTTTCCTTTTGAACTATAAAATTCTTTTTTTTTTGCAAAAAAATTACCCATTTTTAAAAGGTAATTTTTTTGCATTTTTTTTCGGGGGAAAATTAAGTCATTTTTTACCTTTTCTTAAATTTTTCCCTTTTTCATTTTTTAATCATTTTTGGTTTTTATAAATTTTAAATTTTTAATTTTTAATTTTTATTAAAAAAATATATTTTGGGGATGCAAAAAAATTTTTTCACAAAATTTCCCTGGTACCAAATTTCCCAATTTCTTTGCTCAGGAATTGGAATGTCAACCTTTTAGGGTTCTATGATTCTTGTGATCCCCTACCCATCATCGTCGATTGGGAAAAATTTTCCACAATAACTAACAAAAGTTTTCCCTGGCCCATTTTCCCAAAAGGTTTATGAGCTGAGTTCCCCAAAAAATGAAAGGAAAAAACACAACTACTAAATTAACCTATCCAAAAACTAAATTCTTCATCAGACCTGATTTTGATAACATTTTATTCTTTTTCATTGTTTTTGGGGGCATTTTCAAAACTTTTTTAAAAGGTATTTTTTTTTAATTTTTTTTGTTGTTGTAAGGTCTTCAAATCCCCCCTTTTTAATTTTAGAACTATGGGACGGTTTTAAATGGAAAGGGTCTTTTTTTTTTCATTTAAAAAATCCCTTTTGGGGAATAGACATTAATTTTATGAATGACAAAAACCCCCTTTTTAATTTTTTGCATTTTCGTCGATTTGGTTTTTTCCCTTTTCCCCCGTCATTTTCAATGCTTTTTCCGAATTCACCCATTGTAATCTCATTTTAATGGTACTTGCATAAAATTATTTACGGGGTTCCAACGTTCCTCCAAAAAAAATTCGATAGCCTTTTTTCGCCCCGAAATTGTAATACGTCGTTGTGTAGTGTGTTTTAAAAGGTTCCTGTGACACAAAATCAATTTTCTTTTTGGGTCGTTTTGGGTTTAACTAAAATCAAATTTTCCTGGTAGAGAACAGTTAAAACCAAAAGTTTGCAAGCTGAGACGAAGGGAAAAGAAGAAGCCTAAATTACATCAGTAAATTTTAAAAATCTTGAGTTAATCTGAAAAGGGTTTTATCAATTTTTTCATTGTTCTTTATTTTAAGGGGATTTTTAAAAAAAATTTTAAAAGCATTTTTTGTCATTTTTGGCCATAAGAAACAAAAGGAAAACTGCCCCTGGGTTTTCAATAAGACAACGTATTTCTGTGCCTCGAGATTGAATGCAGTCAACAAAGGGCATATTACCGCACCGACGCGACTTTGACGCCAATACCTTTTTTGACCCCCTCGAAGAACCCTTTCGCGACTTCCCCCGATGTGCCCGAGACTGTGGCGCGTGTACATGGGGATGTCATTAATTGACCGCCAATATTTCCGAAACGTGTACCCCTGGAATACTGCAGCAGGCCCCTATTCTAATTTACTGTAAACAGTAGACGTTAACAATTTAAATGGAGTGTCGAAAATCGTACGTATTCTGTATTGCTTTGCATTTTAACCTTTTAATCCGGGCCAGGAAAACTCCGGGTTGGTTCTGTTTTTCGACATTTCAAGCTGCTGATGATTATCATGAAGGGGACCCTCCCGGGTTTCCGGCAGTGCTGTATGGTGAAAGGAAGGGGTTTCCTTTGGCTTCAATGACAAATATCTTAAAAACGTGGGGCAATTGCGGTTTCAAACACTAAGGCTAGTAGTATATATGTCACTAGCAAACCCAATTTACGCAAAAATTAAGGGCGAGTTTTTGTATGGTAAAAAAAAAAGTTGTTTTAAAATTCTTTAAAAAGGTTTTTTTTTTTGTCGAAAAATTTTTTCCCAAAATCATTGATGATTATATATACAATAATCACTATTCTTGGTTTCAAATTTTTGCAGTTATATCTGGACATCTGTTACAAAAAAAAAAAGAAAAACTAATTTATTTTTGGGGAGTAATCTTTCTCTTTCCCCCCTAGCGCAGTCGGGAGAACCAAACATTCCCTAAATGGAGGAAAAAGGGGTTTGGGCAATTTTTCCCCCCAAATAAGGGGACAGCCTTTCTACGTTCCAGTCTTTGAATTTTAATTGGATTGCCGTTCAACTTTGGAAAATTGTGCCCGGATCCCCCAAACTTCACCCAGCCTACCTAAACTGGTCTGGTGTGGCCGGATCTTATTTTCCCTTGGGAAAACCCTTTTGCCTCTGATTTTTTTTACGTTTAAGTTGGATCCATAGTTTATAAAACTTTTTTTTACTCAAATTATTAATGATTATAATTTGGCCCAAAATTTCCCTTTTTTTTATTGGTAAAACCTTTTTAACGGTTTTTTTTATTTTGTTTCGAAATTTTTTGTAATGTTAAATTTCTATCATCCCCGGTTGGTACTGCCCCGGCCAAAAACCCCCCCCGCCCCCCCCCGCCCGCCCCGCCGCCCCCCCCCCCGCCCCCCCCCCCCCCCCCCCGCCCCCCCCCGCCCCCCCCGCCCCCCCGCCCCGCCGCCCCGCCGCCCCGCCGCCCCGCCGCCCCGCCGCCCCGCCGCCCCCTTCGCTGCCTCTACCCCTTTTGGGGAATTGGGCGTCCCCCGCTCGGGTCATGGGGCCCCTCTACCCCCGGCACGTGTGCGCCTCCCCCAAGACAGCGTGCTCTTGCGTGCCCTCCCCTCTCTCCCCTGCCCGCCCTGCCGGGTGCGCCCCCCCAAATCCCCGGGGCCGGCAACCCCGAAAGGGCAGGGGCATGACGTAAAACGGTGCCCACGGGGGGAGGAAAAACGCGCCGGCTCTAAAAATTCCTAATCCCGAAAAACGGCGGAAAGGGGGACATGCAGCAAACGCGGACAACGGCCCCCTCCCAAAAGCCCGCGAAAAATGGCTGACAAAAATCGTGGGAACCCAAAAAAATTTTTTAAAGTTTCCCCGGTTTACTTTTCATGGTTTTTTATCTGGTTTTGGCCAGATCCCCGGGGTTTTTGGGGGCCGGACCCGGATTCCCCCTCGTAAATGCACCCCCAATGATTTGCCCCTCCTTTTTTGAAGTCGGGAAAGTATTTGTCAATTTCCAGTGAGTTTGGGGGACATTCTTTTTTGAAATTGGGGTTTAAAAAATGGGGAAAAAGGGGCCCTTTAAATGGATTTGGGTAAAAAAAGGAAATTGGGGGGTTTGAAATACAGATAAATTTAGAAATATGGCAAATTACTCATAAGTTTGTTTTCCATTGGGTTTTTACTGAAAGGTTCTCATGAACTCAGCCCCGTTTTTTTTATATTTTACTAGCAAAAAACCCGGGGTTTGGGGGCTTTCTTTAAAACCCTTCGGGAAAGGGGGTAAAATCAATTTCTTTTAAACCCACAAAAGTTTTTTTATTTTTAAAGGTTGCTTTAAAATTTTTAAAAAAATACTAAATTTTCTTTCCCTTTTTTACAACACATTTATTGGGAACTTTTTTATTTTTTATGACCGATACTGACCTCTATCGAAAAAATTTGGTTATTTGCTCATCCTTCGGGGTCTGGGGGATATATTTGGAACAACGTGCTCCCAAGCGAAAGGGGAAAAATGGGCGCTGTGCATCTTATTTTTAAAATTTTACCAATTTGGGGTTAGTGTTTGGGGGTTTTTAAGTTTCAGGACACCCGGGCAAAAAGCCTGAAAGAAAAGCATGTAAAAATTTCCGGAAAAAATTAAATTTATTTTCCCCTCTGAAATGAAAAAATTTCCCAAAATTAAAAAAAAGAATTCCCAGGCTTAGTTCCCCAATTCCTAAAGTGTGATTAAACATTTACCATTTTCCCTCCTGGGTTCACCAAAACCCCTATATTAAAATTTTTGACTCCCCTTTCCCAAAATCCTGGAAAACTGCACTTATACTGAATTTTTTAAACCCAACCAGATGAAACTAAATCCGAAAACTTCAGGCCAATTGGTTTTTTTAAAATTTTCCCAAAAACTTTGAAAAAGGGAATTTTAAACCAGGATTTTTAAATCAAAAAAAAAATTCTTCCTAGTAGTCAATTTGGTTTTAGACATAACCGGTCTACTCTCAAATTTTACATTTTGATTATATTTCCTTTAAAAAAACCCAAAACTGGGTTTGGGCCGTTTAACTTTTAACAAAAAACCCCTAATTTGCGTACTCCCCTAAAATCATTATGGGTGCTGGATGTCTTGTCCCCTTTCCCTTTTTTTAAATGGTCGGGGGTGCTCCAACAAATGCAATTCCTTTAAAAGAAGGACCGTTCGTCAGTCTTAGGCTGGAAAACTGATGTAAAATACGAATGAAAGAAAAAACATTTCTCACTAAGAAATAAGTAAAACACCTCAACTATCAAATTTTATTACTAACGTAAATTTGGGAAAAATTTTCCCTACCTCTTTCTAATTCATTTAAATATTCAATTTAAACTGGTGCAGTTTTTTCCCCCTTTTATCTATTGTTTTTCCAAGGGGGTTATTTGTTTTTTCTACCAGTTTTCCCCCAGAGCATATTCATGTTAATAAAATTTCAGTTATGTTTTGAAAGTTCATAATGAAAAAAAATTTTAAAAATATTTTTAAAATTTTTACCTCCTGAATCCATTTTGAAAGCATAGGTAATTATACGGAAAAAGACGGTTAAAAATCAAATTTTTAAATTTTTGTTTCATTTTAAAAATTGGGTTTTTATTTATCGTTAATCGGGTAAAATCATAGGTTCATGTAAATGTCGGTAAGTGAGTTCTAAATTTACCTTTCCCCGTCCCTTTTTTTTGATATTTAAAAATAAACCTATTTTAAAAATTCGTCAAAAACATTGTTGTGAACTCAGAACTGTCCAATCGGTTTTTGGGGTGAATGAGTTTTTTGATCACTTTTTAGTCGGGGCGTTACCCCAAAAATTGTTTTATTCTTAAAAAAAAAAAACGTTTTGAACTTGGTTTTGAATGTTCTGGATGGATCGAAATAAAACAACAATAAATTCGTTGACCGGGCTTGTTAAACCCTTTTAAAAAACAAACGAATTTTGGGGGGAAGGACAGTGAACCTTTCGTCTCCCCCTGGTGGGAGGATGTGATCGGCCTAAATTTAAGGTCCCGGGAACGGGCCCGGGTGGACGGACGGTCCCGGGTGGGGAACAGTCGGACGGGCGGACGGGCCGGTTTTTATCGGAGGACGGGGGGGGCGGGCGGACGGACGGCCAACGGCCGAACGGGCCCCCGGGGGCTGGGGGGGGCAGCCGGGCGGGTGAACAGACAGGCAGGCCAGTTTTTCTGATTAATGTATTCCGCTTTCAATCATAAATTTCCAGATGTCTGAAGTACCGTACCTTAATCAGAACGACACTTAATTTTGACCGGAAAAAAAATGGGGTCGTTCCCTTTTCCCCCCGTTCCGGGGGGCCCCAGGGAGGGGGCATTAAACCCGCCCTAGAGGGCACGCGATCTCCAAAAAGTGTCTGGGGGAAATTTTTTGTAATTTAAAAATGGGGATTTGTTCTTTCCAAATCATCTAATATGAATTTCCCCGTTCAAAATATTCCTTTTAAGGGTTTGGGGTTTAAAACTTTCTTGGTCCAAAGTCTTTGCGCGATCTTTCCTTCCCTTGCCACTTTCCCCCTCCCCCCACCCACTGTATTGTTTTCCCCGATATTGGAGCCCGGTCCCCCAAAAATTAAAGGGTTGTCCCGGGTGGGGGGGTTTTCCTAGGGGAGAGTCCTGGTTGGGAGAAAACCCCCCCTGGGGAAAAGGTAGGTCGGGCCGGGCCCCGCCTCCCGCGGGGGTAAATCTCCGGGCTGCACCACTAACGGGCTAATGGAAAGGGGATTTATTTGGGGAAAAAGAAAAAAAACCCAAAAACCCAAAAATCCCCCAAATACCCCTTTTTACCTTTTTTTGATTTTTCTAAAATGTTTAACCCGGGCAAAACGTTTTTCTGAATTCCATTTACAGGAGATACCAGCTCCCCCTCTTCTATTCGCAATACGGTTTCAAAACTAACGACCAAAACGGCATGAATGGAGCGGCGATAACGCAGCCGATGGGGAAAATCTGTGGAAGCCCCCCCCACTCCCGTTAATCCAAATTCGTCAATATCCCTCACCTCATTTGTATTCGCGCGGCGCGCCCCCCGATTTACGGGGCGCTGCGGGCCCCCAGGACGGGGGCCCGGGGCAGGGTTAAACCCCAAACTACCGGCCCCCTCTTTTGCAAGCGCAGCGGCGCCCCCCGCCCCCCGCCGCCGAACCCGGGGCGGCCGCCCCCGCGGGGCCCCAGACCCGCGGCGGGGCCCCTTTTCGGTGGCGGGCCGGCGGACCCCTTTGGGCCCCCCCCTCCGGATCCTTTCCCCCCCTCGCCCCGGGGCCCGGGTTGGCCCCCGGGGGTCCCGCGCGTCCCCCGTGCCAGGGGGGGTCTCCACTCTGGGGCTGAGCGGGAAAAAATCCCCTGGCGGTACCCCGGGGGGGAACCCCATGGTGGGGGGGTCTTCCCACATGTTTCTTTGAAGGATGCCGCGCGTGGGAGAAAATTTCCATTTTTTTAATGCATCTGCCCTCAAAAATCCAAAATTAGATTATTTAGTTTTTAAAAATTTTTAACTATTAATAATTAACATTTCAAACTGATTTGGTTTTTTTTTTATTAATTTTTTTAGATCTTAATTTCAGATTCAATAAATTTAAAGGGCTTTAATTATTAAACTTTAGCTTTTAATTATTTTCCCTGTTCATGGTTTTAGTTTTCCTTCATTCAAAATACATAACGTTTGTCAAATTTATAAACGACCCCTTTTTTGATCCCCAATCGTATAATCCATATTGTAAAATTTTCGCACGTTACATCCGTCATCCCCTTTTTAAAAACGCGACGACGTCATCACCGTTCAACCAATAGTGCGAAAACGTGAGGAGGTAGAAAAAAGGAGAAAAGCCCACCACCTTTTCTCGCACGGGGTGTAAAAAATAAAAAAACTTAATTTGATTTCCAAAGGGGGTTGGATTCAAAAAGGACGTAGAAAAAGTTGTTTGCGAAATTAAGCGTGATTCTCTTTAAATTTTTAAAAGCTGGTTTTACAAAAAAAAAAACGTATCAACTCCCTTTATAATGTTGCTTTATTTTTCATTCGTACAAATTTGAAAACTGGCTCCCAACGTCGCTGTTTTAAAATTTCCTCATGCAATAAAACCTTTTTTTAAAAATAATCAAATCAAAAATGAAACGGTTTGCCATTTGCAAAATGTTAAAAAACATGGGAAATTTTGTTTTTGGGGTTTTTTATTAAGGGAGGATTTTTGCTCCAAAAACCGAATTACCTTTAAAAAATTTTCCCTTTATGACCTAAAAAGTTTGCAATTTATTAATATGCAATTAAAAAATTTCAAAAAATTTTTTTTTACTCTTTTTTACCTTTTTTATTTCAATTCAGAAGAAAAATACTTGGAATAAAAAAATTTTTGTTGAACTAACAAAACACCATACTTTGCGAGAAAAATTGAATCAAATATTCACTTTGGAAAGTTTCGGGGGGTTTTGTTTTAAAAATTTTTTCTTGACTGGTTTAAAAAACCTGTCTGTTCAACATTAATTGTCAACGTGTCAATCGTGTGGGAAAAGATCAAAAATTCCTACTTTTACCAAGTATTTTTCACATTTCAAAAACCCCAAACTATAAAATCTTTCAATCAAAAACCTCTCAAATAAAAAAATTCTATGAAAAAATGGGAAAAATTTTTTAGATAAGTCTCTATTTTTTAAAGAAATACCAAAAAAATGCGCCTATTATTACAAAATATGAAAAAGGAAACATCAGTCAAATAGCCCTTAACATATGATGCACCAAACATCACAATTTAATATTGAAACTTCCCCAAACTATGCACTGACGCAACGGACAAAAAAAACAAAATCATGGGGAAAACCCAACCCCTTGTTTTAAAAAATTTTTTGTAAAATTTCCCTTGGGGTTTTTTCGATCTAACAAGGTTTTGCTTCTTGTTAGGAGTTTTGGAACCTGCGCGCGAACACCTCAACCGTCCCAGGCGCCCCTTTTACGTGGGGTTTTTTAAAAAACCCGAAAATATGTTCGTCGGGAAAAAGGGGTGTAAATTGGGAATTGGGGGGGAATCAAAAACCCCGTTTACATTTAAAAAGGGGGTTTTCATAAACGGGGCTCAAATTTTCTCCCCGTTCATGGTTATTTAAACGTTTTAAAATTTTTCTGTTTGGTTTTTGGGGGGAAGGAAAGGTGAAATATCAAAACGATGAAACGTTTATGAAGGGCGTAAACGAAGAATGGTCCGGGGGTTTTCGGTTTTTCGTTTCTACTTCAATATTTCGTCGCGGTAAAAATCATACGTCGCAGGGTTAAAAATCATATACCCACGTTTCACGTTTCCCCTCATGTTCTTCATTTTTCCCCAAAAAGTTTATCCCCCAAAATTGAAAAAAAAGTCAATTAAAAGGGAAAGGAAAAACGTAGTAAATAGTCTATAAAACATTTGTTGTTTTTTTTGACATGGGGGCTTTATGATATATTAGTTATCTTTTGGGGTAAAAAATATGTGTTTTGAATGATGCTAAGGGTTTGAAAGTTATACAACACGGAAATTCCCCGGTGAAACATTTTTAAAATTATTTAAGTATTGGCATCCCCACCAGATTTTAAATAACTGAAACCCTTTTATGAAACGGCCCATTTTTTTTAACTTCATTAAAAGGTAATCTGCAAACTAAAGAAGATGGAAATTTTTAAATTAAGGGTTTGGGACAATTGTTGAAAGGGAAAAATTTCAAAGAAAAACACCAAAAAAGTGGGAACCTGCTACTGTTCAAAAAATGTAGCACGTGGAACAGGGTTCCCCTTTTTGTTTTTCTAAAACCCGTTCTTTTAGATAATCTGAATATTGGGCGGTTTTGGTGGGGAATCTTTCATCTACCTTACCCTGCTGCCCCAAAGTCTTTGAATAAATAAACCGCAAACTCAATTCAGGGCCGAACAACACGCACATCCCTGAACCTTCCCCTCTTTTGGCCTTAAGGGAAAACCCCTCAACGAATCCCCGCTCCCGTTCGGCGAATGTTTTTGCTCCACCCGTCAGCTGCCCGGACGGAAGCGCCGCAGCTTTTCTATGCTAAATTCGTCCCAAGCGGCCGGAAAGGAAATGTTACGTGTTTGCGCGTCATGTACAAAAGTGGCGATCGTTTTTGGGGGCGATTCCCAAAGGCGCGCTGCAAATAAAAAAATTGAACCCCCGTGGGAGGGAAACACCCGGGGGGAGGATGAAAAGGGGCGGGGGGGGGGGTTGGGGTGAGGATGGGGCAGGGAGGGACCAAAAAAGGGTAGCGGCGGGGGATGGGGTGTTGGGGGGAGGGGGGGTTAAAGTAGGATGGCGGGGGGAGGAACTAATCGGAGAGGGGAGAGAAATGGGGCAGGAGGGGCTGAAACAGGAGGGGCTGCAGGAAGGAGTATGGTGGGGGGGGGAAGGAGCGATAAGAGATGGGAAAATATGAGGGGTGGAAGGTGTGAGGGTGGGGGGGAGGGGGTGGTTAAAGCAGGGGAATGGCGTGGGGGAGGGTGGTGGAGAAGGAAGAGGGGTTGGGGCGGGGACAGGCTGAAAAAGGGGTGGGGGAAGGGCAAAGGGGGGAGGGTGGGGAAAGGGGTGGGTTGAGGGGGGGATGATGGGTGACTGAAGCAGGATGGTTGGGGGGGGGGGGAAGGGGTTGGGTGGGGGGGGGAAATGCAAAAGGGGTTTCGGGAAGGGGGGGGATGGATGAGGGGGGGGGCGCGGGGGGAAAGGGTGGGAAAAAGTGACTGGTTTGGGGGGGGAACGGGGAAGGGTGGAAAAAGGGGGAGTGTGGGGGGGGGAGGAGGGCGGGGGGGAGGGGTGGGGGTGGAGGGAGGCAACTGAAGCACGATGGGAGGTGGTGGGGGGTAGGGGCGGGGATGGGCCCAAGCGGGGTGGGCGCTGAGGTGGGGGGGGGGAGGGGTGGATGGGTTTAGGGGGGGGGGCGTGGCAGGGGGCGGAGGGTCGGGCCCCGGGTCAGCCCGGGGGTCGGGGGCCGACCCCGCGTCACTTTGAATAAAAGGGACGGCCCACGATCCGGGCCCACCCTCAACGATTTGGGCCCTTATTCCAATTTGGGTGAAATTTATTGGAATTTAAAATTAGCGTTTGATGGGGAAAAGAACCTCAACAAATACACAAGCATTTGTTAACTTAAATTCCGCGCTTTTCAGCTGTTTCCCTTTATCTCTAAAAATAGCGTTTTTTTTGGGTTTGTTCCTTAAAAAAGCGTTTGGGATTTTTGCCCTTTTGAAACAATTATTTCTGCACTGTATCGGGGACACCATTGCGAAACTATTGCACTATCTTCGGTTCCTTTAAAATTAAAAAATGTATGTTTGCGAACCTGCTCGTCTTATTTTATTTTTTTAATATTCACAAAACCCTTTTATGTAAACAAAGATTTTTGGGCCTTGATATATAATAATCCTCGCTATCAATTCCTTTGATGGCTTGTATACTTCTTTCAATTCGAGGGGTATTCAAGGATGTGGACTAGGAAATAAAACATGTTCATACGGGAATTCCCAAACCTAAAATTTTATTGCAAATTTTCCCCTTGACTTTCCTAATATCAAATAAAATCGTCATTCAATAAGTTGCACAATAAATAAATTTTGGTATTTATTTTTTGATTTAAAGTTTTCCCCCACTTTCTTTTCCTGACATTTCACATTTAAGCAAACAATTAAAATAATAATTAATACCCCTTTTAAAAAATATGTTTTCAAAAATTAAAAAAAAGACATAATAACATACATTCATTGTTCAAAAACTTCAAAATATATTAAGTATTCTATTTGTCGTGAAAAGAATTCTATAATATTCACTTTAATTTCTTTTGAAAATAACATAACCCGGGAGTTTTTAAAAAAAGTAACTTTCCTTTCTTAAAGTACTACCCTCTTGGGCAATCGAAATTCATGTCCACAGGGACCATTTGTCAAAAGGGTTTATTTTGTTTGTTTTTTAGGTTTATTCTTCCCCTCGTTTCTAAATTTCCCAAATATTTTTTAAAAAATTTTAAATTCCAAAAAAATTTTTTGTTGTTTTTATCCCGACAAACGTTAAAAGGCCCCTTAAATTCCACCTTTAAAAAAATCAAATTCAAAATTGTCAGTCATCGGCCCCCCAAAAGGCCCATTCAATTTTCCCCTTTAAAAAAATCGGTTTTTTCAATTTACCAAGTGAATTTAGATTACGAAATCTTTGTTTCTTCTTCTTATTTTCACCCACTTTTTTTCTTTTATGTTTTTTCTTTTCTGTCATTTGGTAAACCCCTTTTTTTCCATTTGCATTTTTTTTACGTAAATTTTCTTTTTTCCTACAATGTCTAAATGTTTTTAGAATGTAAATAAATATATTTCATTTTTTTATTTCCTAATTTGATCCTTCTTTTTCTTTTTTGTTTTTGATTTTTTAAAAAAGGGTGTCTTACATCATGGGTACATTGTTTGTTTCTTATTCGACTTTTCTCAAAAACAAAAAAATTTCTAAAAATTTTTTTTGAGATTAATATGGGTTTTCCAAAAGAAAAATAATTTATAAATTTTTATATAAAAAATATAAATTCATCAGGGAAAATGGCCCTTCAGGCTTTTTTATTTTATTATTGGACCTTTTGGGTTTCCAGATAATTTAAAACCCGTCATTAATACTAGTTTAAAAGTTTAAAAAACCCTTTTAAAATTTTATTCTTAAAAATTTATGTATTTATTTCTGGAGGAATTGTTTTAACGCCCGTGAAAAACCCTTAAAAAAACTTTTTGGGGTGAATTTTGGGGTTCATATATGCCTTAAATGAAACGTGGAAATTTTTTTTTGCCAAAGCCAATGGGGGGGTTTTGCCGGGGAGGGGCCCTTTGTCTTTGGGAGCCGAACCCCGGACGGCCCTCGACGGCCTGGGCGAAGAACCCCAGCCGACATGGGAGCGGGGCCCCCTCGCGTCTTTTTGGGTCTCGTCACATCCCCTCCCCCCCTGCTTTTCAAAACCGGGAAATAGAAAAATTTTTTGCCATGTTTTCTTGTGCGCTGGCCCCAACCTTTCAATCAAATGCGCGCAGCCCCCCGCGCAATGCAATGTTAATTAGGAATTCTGGCATTGTGGGTGGGGGGAGGCGGGGGAAAACCCCATGCCCCGGCCCCGGGTTCGGCGCGGGGTGTATATCCGCGGGGGTGGTGCAGCCCGGGGGGACGGGATCTCGCGCTAACAAAAGCGCGCCATCGGAAAAAAACCCCCGCGTAAATATCCCCAATTTTGGTGGCCGGTGGACGACGTCTCTCTCGTCCCCCCGGGTCCACCCCGACTCCGCCCCCCTCGGCCCCTCTCCTTCCCTCACCTCCGCCCTCCCCACCCGGCCTTTGGTTTTTTCCCTCCCCCTCTCCCCCCCCCCTTCCCCTTCCCGCCTTGCGCAGCCCCGCCAAACTCCGTTCTGCTTCCGCCCCTACCTCCCCCCATATTTCCGGGCCCCTTTCTCACCTCCCCTCCCCCTCCATCCATGTTTCCGATCCCCTTTCCCCCCTCTCTTCCACCCCGCCCCCGGAACCCCCCTCTGGGCCCCCTACGTCCCTGTTTCCCCCCCCTCCCTTCCCCTTCCTCATTTTCCCCTCCACCCCCTCCCTGACCCCCCACTCTTGACTCAAACCCCGCCAACCCCCCACCCCCCATTCCCCGGGTCCCCAACCATCCGCCCCAGTAGTGCGGCCCAGTTTTTAGAGTTATTGCCTTTTTGTGTGACCTGAGTTGAATTTTTTTTTTTTTTTTATTATTAGAGGAAAAAGGGAACAGTCGATCGAAAAAAAATTTCATAACAAACTGATTAATTACACCCTAATTTCCGAAATTTTAAAAACTAACAATGTCAACAATTTCCCAATTTTATCTATCTGAAGGGGGAAATGAATTTTAACAATTTTGGGTTTTTTAAAATTTGGGTTTTATTTTTTTTCTTGCTTGTAAAATTTTATCTCCGTTTGGTTGTTTTCCTGAAGAAGTGTTCTTTTCAAAACCATTTTATTAATTTGAATGAAAATTTATGATGTATGTGTTTTATTTGGGATTATTGGGTCGGGGGTCAGGGCCCCCAATTCCAGCTCCCGTGTCCCCCTTTCCGGGGCCCAAATTAAATTCCCCTGGTTTTGGGGAAAAGCGACATGGGGCGAACATGACGTATTCTCTTATAAATAAAAGGGAACCATGCACCTATTTTTTCTTTTTAATTTCCACTTAAATCTAAATCGAATAGTTACCGAGATATGTAAAAATTAATACGTAAACTCTTAACTTTTTTCCCAAAAACCTTGGAAGGGTGTATTCCAGTCGGAGAATCACCCGAAAAATTTAAATCAATGTCTGATTCCTGGTTTGGGGTCGTCCGGGGGAAGGTGTTTTTATTTTGGTTTTTCTCGTTATATTTGGTGTCCCGTTTAATTAGCAAAATCATACGTAGTGGGGGTATTGGCCTTTTTTTCAAATATTAACATAAAAAAACTTCCTTTCACTTTTGTAATGGGAAAGTGATTTAAAAAAAGGTGGTCGATGGCGCTCGGTACCCAACCATAAAAAAAAATCCCAAAAGAAAAAAATTATCAACTCGTTCAAAAATTTTTCAAGAACGGAAAGGAAAAAATTAAATTTTTTGAATTTGGGAAAAGAATTAAAAAAATTTAATCCTGTGGAATTTTTAAAAATTAAAATTAAAATTCAAAAGGGGCTGGGAAACCATAAAATAACCCAAAACCTTTTTTCAGGAAGGTGATGGATTTTGTTAAAAGAAGATTTGTTACAAAGGCAGTTTTTTTTAAAAAAAAAATGGGTCGTTGGGGGATTTCTCACTTTGAAAGAGTTATGTTTTCAAATTTCTAAAATAAAAAACTGGATACTGTTCCCATAGAATTCAAGTCTACGAAAAAACTTTGACGGAAAATAAAATCGAGACCTTTAAGTCCAGAAAAATTTTGGATTCATTAAAATTAGTTATTTTTTTTCTGAAATATTTTAAAAGAAATATATCTGGTTTTGTGTGTGTGTGTTTGTTGTGTGTGTTTGGGTGTGTGTGTTGTTTTGTGTGTGTGTGTTTGTGTGTGTGTGTTTTGTGTGTTGTGTTTTGTGTGTGTGTGTGTGTACGCACCTCTCAAAAAAAGGGCAAATTTTTTTGGAAACTAAAAAATAATTTATTTTTTTTCCCCTACTGTACATTGAAAACCCTAATTTTGGGCATAAAAAAAGTTTAAGATTAAAGTTTGTTTTGAATAAATTTTGGGTGAAAAAGCAAGCGTTTAAATCTAAACGAACTCTTTCAGAAAAACAGCTGATTCTGTTTGCCAAAATCTCCAAATTTTTCTTCATCTAAAAAAAAAAATTGATAATAAAAACAAAATATTCTAAAAAAATAACAGACACAATGTAATGGTTCTCTTTTAAATTCCGAAAAAAAATGAATTTCAAAGCTTTAATTGGAACAATGCGTAAATATGAACTTATATGATCAATTTTAAATTATCTTTGGCTACTTTTGCTTTTGGGGGTACTGTCGCTTCCCCTGGTTTTGGGAAATTTTCCCCAAAAAACCTCAGGGTTTTTTTTCTGGCTACCAACTATTCACTTGTACTTTCCCTTTTTCCAAACAAATTTTTTTCCTAATTGGGCGCGGGGCCTGCAAGGCCCAGTCTTCCCCGCTTTTTTACAATCGTTACAGTATGTGTGTAAGAAAAGGGGAGGATAGGACACGGAAGAGGAGGGGGAAAAATGGCCCACGTCCGTGGCCCATTTGTTGGATACTGCTCCCCGGGATTCGCGGTGTTGATCGGAAACCCCGAAACCGGTCGAGCAGCGGGCCCCTAAATTCTCATCCCGACCAAAAAAATTGGACCTTTGACAAGCTGGGGTCGAAAATTTTCCGTCGTCAGGACTCAAACCAGACCTCCCTTTTTCAGAGGGGCCGCCGGGGATGGTTTGATGGAAGTATCTCCCCGGGAAAAAGTATGTTTGTGTTATGATTATAAGTCGGTGTGGTGATGGGAAAAAATCAAAAACCCCCAAATTTTCCCATTCACACAGTCAGGTTGTCATACAATTTTAAAAACAATGGGTTTATGGGTAATCAAAAACCAAAAATGAATTAAAAATTTTTTGTTTGTAAATATGAGAACAAACTTTCAGCTAAAAAAATACAATTGAAGGGAAACTGGGAAGGGAAACTTTTTAGTTGAAAAATCAAGTTTTTAAATTGGTACATCAAAAATATAAAAAAAAGTCTTTAAAAACAATTTTTTAAAAATTTTCCAAAAATTCGATTTCAGTTTTTAAAAAAGTTTCGGTTTTGGGGGCCTTTTTTCAGGTTTTTTAACAGAGACAAGCAAAAAATAAAAGGGGGTTTTTGTAAAAAAGATTCATATTTGCAAAAATTTTTAGAAAGTGAAAATTAATTAACTCTAAAATTTAAAGCCCACTGTTGCTAGTTCTTTATCAACATACCCAATTTAGGGCCCCTAGGGTCATCTAATTTGGGAACTCCCCCAAATTTTTTGCATTTTTCCTCAATTTGAAGTTTTATGAATATTTTCCTTTTTTTTCTCAGGGATTTATTTTTCTGTACATTGCCTTGGGTTTTTCATTTAAAATAAGACTGGGTACATGAATCGGCAATTCAACTGAACCCCCTGAATCAAAAGCCACCTCCCCACATCTAATTTCACTATTACTCTATAAAACAAAAATTCCCAAAAAAAAACTTTTTTGCCCTTCCCCTCTGGATAACCCTTTAAAAATCTAAAAAAAATGCAAGTGATCCAAAAAAAATATTGGGTTTAAACACAAAAACCTTTTGGTTCATCAGTAACAACCAACTACATAATAAAATTTTAATATAAACACAATAAAAATAAAACCTATCAATTTAAAATTCTACCCCCAAACCCCCCCAAAAACAAGCATCATCCTTTATAAAAAGGGAAAAACCCCAATTATCCAACAAAAATTAAAAAAAATTCCCCTTCCCCATTCTATAAAATGTTCAAAACCCGGAAAAAATTTTCTGAGGTGCTTTGCTTCCCCTCCCCCTTTTTATTTTTTTAAAAAATTTTTAATGTGTATAATTTTAAGTTAGATTAAAAATTAGGGTAAGATAATTGTCCATCAAACATTTCATTTGGTTTATGTAAACTGAACAATGTAATTAAAAATACAAAAATAAAAATAATAATATAAAAAAACATAATATAACTCAGAAAAACAACTAGTCCCCATTTCCCAATTTGACAAAAGACACAAAAACTCAAAAACCAGTTTTATGCAATTTTTTTTTACAATACTTTTTTTTATATAAATTTTAAATTATTTTTTATATATAATAAAAATCTTTTTTTTAATGAAGGTTAGGGAGATGGGTTAAATTTATTCTTAGGGGTTAAAAAACTTTTCTAAAAAAATAGTTTTTCATAAAAATTTTTTTTTTTTTTTTTTTAATAAACATTCTTTTTAAACAGTCTAGGTAAACTACATTTTTTGGGTTGTTAAAAAGTTCACTTTCCTTTTTTATGAATATCAAATTTTAGGAAAAATGTGATTGAATTTAAAAATGCATCTTGTCCTCCCAAAGGGGTATATGGCTTTCTTTGAAACGGGTCAATGGTTTTACTGAATTTTTTAAGGGATGTTTGGTTCTAAAACACCTTAACTATAAGGGGTCATCCCTCAGACAGGTTTTTTTGAAAAATTTAGACCACCAGGAACAGTAATGGAAAAATCATTTGCCTTACATCTCTGAAATGGAAAATTTTTTTAGGAAGGCTTATTAGGTACTATAACAAAATTTCCCCTGTATAATATCGTTCTTCCCTTCTCAGCTCCTTCTAATTATTCCTAAATCTCTGTCTTTGGCAAAAAACAGTGACCTCTAACTGGAAAATGAACAAAGTCATTGAAAATTACTGGACAAAGGTATCTGGGCCCCATATGCCGTAAACGGAAAAATTTAAGAACATTTTTAAATTTTCTTTTTTGCATTAGCCCTTGACTTTTTACAAAATTTCCCCCTTTAAAACAAAAAATTTTTGAAAAATTTGGCTTAGTTGCCTTTCTGGATTTAACCGGGTTTATAATTTAATTTTAATTTAATTTTTTTAAAAGTGTGACGTTTTTTTAAAGTATATTAGTATTTTGTTTTAAAATTTTTACTCAATTCGTTTTAAAATTTTAAAATGTTTTTAAATTTTTTTTCATTTAGATATGTCAATCTTTTTTTTTTAGTGTTGGACACATAAAGTGTAATTTTTAAAAAAAATTGAATGGAATATAGAATATTTTAAAACTTCTTAAAACCCCTTATTCTAAAGGGCTGGGGTTAAAATTTGGTTTTCCCCCAAAACCAAAAATTAACATATTTTCCCTTTTTTTTTTGATTTATTTGGGAAATCCAAAAACCTTCCCCAGGTTTCGGCACTGGGATTGACATTCCCCCTTTTTTCAAATTTTAAAAAGGCGGTTTGCGCTGGGGGATTTGGGGGTGAAAGTCCCCCCTGCCCTTCTGTAGGGTTCCCCGTTCTGTGGGAAAGTCACCTAATTAATTTATGGAGAATTTCCCTTCAAGTAGACGATGTTATGGAATTTTTTATTTTGAAAAATGTTAATGTAACCTAGTAAAAATTTGACGTATGTTGGTTTCTAACTTTCTCTTTGAAGGAGAATTTAAACATTGCTAAAATTTTAAAAATCAGTGAAACCTCTTTTATTAAATTACATCCATCATTTTCGTTAAATTAGATGAATGGCGTGGTTTTCGTATCAAATAATTATGTTTTAAATCAACATCTTTATCTCCTATTTACGCATTGCATTTGTATATTAAAAAATGCTCCCCTTCTTATTGGACGGGAAAGGATGCAGGGTACAAATGTCTTTAATTCATAAGAAAATTTGGGGCCCTCGAAAATGAATAGTTATTTGTTTTATAATTTTTTTCAAACAATCATACTAAAACAAAATGTAATAATATTCGGGGAGTAGTACATTAGCCCAAAAGCAAACTTAATAAAAATGTTTTTAAAATTTTTAAAATCGTTACGAATTCTTGAATAAAATTTAATTGATATAGTAAATATTAATTTAAAAATTTTTTTAAACTTAGGAAAATATGAAAAAAAATTGAAATATTAATCCAAAAAGTTTAAACAAAATTATTTAAAAATGCCAACTTTTTTTAAAATTTTAGGATTTTGTATGCAACATAGCATCATATTTAGTCCTTAGAAATTGTGGGAAGGGTTATTGGGTATTAAGGGTGCTTTCCCGGCGTCTTTTGCCGAAAGAATCGAGCATGGGAAAAATAATTGTCATGTAAATTAAAAGGGACTTTGAAAAACGTGTCAAATTTAGACAGATCCGAAAGATACAAGTTTCTCCGGTTTCCGGGGCGCAAAATCCCCGAAAGGCCGAAACCGGAAGGCGCAGCTGTCTCCCGACCGCACCCATCCTTTCCCCTCCGGTTCCCCTCGCCGAAGCCCAGATTTCCCCAAGCCCCCACCCCCCTCCCTTTGCCCCTTTCCCCCGGTTTACCGCCCCCCCACCGCCACCCCCTTTTGCCGTCCCAATCGGCCCCCCCGTCTCCTTCCGCCGCTCCCCCGCCTCCGCCCCTCACCGCTGCCCTCACCGCGCCTCATCACCCCCCACTGTGGCCTCACCCCCCACATCACCGCCGACCTCACCCCCGGCCCCCCTGCCGTCCCCCCGCCCCCCTCACCGCCGCCCCCCCGGCCCTCCTCCCTTCCGTCCTCACTGACGCCCCCACCGCCATCCTCACCACCCCCTTTTCCCCCTCTTGGGCCTTGGCCCCTTGTGCCTTAAAAACACCCCCCGTCCCCCGTGCCCTCCCCCCTTTTCACCACCTTTTTCCTCCCCCCGCCTCCCCCCCCCTGCCCCCGCCAGGGGAAAAAACGCCCGTTGAAATTTGGGGGGGCGGGGGTCCCCCCCCGGGTTTTTCCCGAGGGGGTTTCCTGGGGGCGGCCGTGGGGCCCCCCCCGTCTCAAGGGGCCTAAAGAGGGGAGGGAATGGGGGAAAAAACCCAAAAGAAGTTGGGGGTTTGGGGGAATAAAAAAGAAACAAGACCCGCCACTGTTTTTTCCCCCATCACCCCCTCCGGGCCCCCTCCCCCCTTGGCCCTGGGGGGGCCCCCCCCTCGGACTGGACACAAACACCCACAAAATTTTTGGTTTTTGGATTTAACCAATTTCCCCCTGGTTTCGGAAAGGGTTTTGTAAAGGGCTAAATGCAATGATAGGAACAAAAAATAGGTAAAGGTTCTTCCGGTGGAAAAAAAACAAAAAAATTTAAAAAACCCCTTTTTCTCTATTCCCTAAAACCAGTTTTCATTTTTTTACACAAAAAAAATTTTTTTGGAAAAATGGGAATCCAAAAAAACCCTTGAATAATAAGGAAATAAAAGAAAAATATAAATTTTAAAAAATTTGTGAAAAAAAGAAAAAACCTTAAAATGTTTTTCCCTTTTAAAAATCAGACAAAAAATAAATCTGGCTTTGAATTAAAATTTCTGGAAAATGTGATGGAGGTCCCTGTGGTTTTCCCCCAAGGGGGTTCGGCCCAGTGCCCGGGGGCGTAAGGGGAAATTTTTCTGGGTTTTCCGGGTGGTTTACCCCCGGGAAAAAACCCCCACTTTCACCGGCTCCCCTGTGACGGGGGAAAACGTCGCCCGGGGGGGAAAACTACCCCAAATGGGACCCAACCCCCGGGCCCCCCAAACCGGGTGCCCTTGGGGGGCCCCGGGGGCTCAAACCCGCCGCCTTTAGGGGCCCCCTGTCCTTTTCGACCATGGGCAATTATCTAAATTCATATTTCCCCTTTTCAAAACTCGCTGTGACCGTCCTTTAATTCAATTTTCCTTTGCCCCTGTTAAACTTCCCTTTCCCCATAAAATCTTTCCATTTATTTCTTCTGATTTTCCCTCACTTTGGGTTCTCCCAAAACTCTGGGGGGCTCGCCTAACTTCTCGCCAGATCGTTTTCCCTTTCACCCCCTCTATAAAGATGGGTTACGCCTCTCTGGGGGTAGCTCGGGTTTATCAACTAATGTCACTGCAGCACCTGTGAGGAGGGCTAGGTTCAAAGTCCTACAGCGGCGGGGTTTTCGGGCCGGCCCGTCAGGGTGGGGCGAATTCAGTCCTGGGGAAAATTCCAGCGGCCGGGTGCTCCCGATCGGTAGTTTTCCGGTTTCTCCGATCAACACCAGGCAAGGGAAAAACGGCCCTTTCAAAAGGTCACGGACCGCACGCGATCTGCCCCTTTCCCCTTTGGCTTAAACCCCTCCCCGCCAAAATTTTCCCAACTGCACTACACCAACCGGGGGAAACGGTCAGGAGCTTGAGCTTGTCGGCTGGGGTGTCCCGCTAATTGGGGGAAATCCCATTGGAAAGGAAACCCCAAATGCCCCAAGGTCGGGGCCGGGTTCCCCTCCGGGGGGGAAGATCACTGCCGTCCCCCGGGAAAAACTGTTAAATCGGGGGCTAATACCAAAAAAAATTAAAAGTGCCCCAAACACAAAAAAAATCAATAAACTAACTCCCGGGATCCCTTTCTCCTGATTCTTCCATCGACTTTAGTTCTTGGGTCTCTCCCAGGTCGCTCGTTTAACTTTTCCCGCTCCGTTCCTTCTCACCTCTCTTTGTTATTGCCTCATTTATCTCTTTTTCCCCGGTTTAAGGGTTTTTTCCCCTCATTTCTCTCAAGTCCCCTCCCTTTTGTCCTTAATTTTTTTTTTTTATTCCCCTTCCCCAAAACTTTTTTCCCTTTAAAAAAATCCCTCTTCTATCGTCGCCCCTTCCCCATCTTTTCCCATCATTCTTCTCTCCTCCCATCCTTTCAATTCTTCCTTTTTTGGGATTAAACTTTCCCTCTCCCGGTTTTGTCCACTTCTTTTTTGCCCCTTTTAACCCTTTTGCTTCTTTCTTCACCTAAACCTTTCCCTTCCAAAAACTCGGCCCATTTTTTCCGCCCCCTTATCTTTTCAAAACTTTTCGTTTGCGTCTCCGCTGCCCCCTCCCGATGTCTCGCCCAATATCCCGCTCTTCCCCTCCCCTTCCCTTCTTTCTTTTTTTCCGCATCTTTTCCCTTTCCCCCCCCTAATTTGTTCCCCTATTTCCTCTTCTTCCGGCCCCGGCGTCTCCTTCTCTTTCGTCCGGCCATTTCTTGTTTCTTGCATCTCGTCTCCCGTCTTATCTCATTCTCTCACCCAAAGGCTCTTGCTTGGCAAGGGGTTGGCCCCCGCCAGCTCCGCCGCTCGGTCATTTTTTTTTCCCTTTTACCCCCCAATTACCTACCCCGTTGTCCCAAATTTTCGTTGGGTTTCCCAAAGGAATAAAAAAAATGTCAATTAAAAATTTTTAACAAAGATTTTTTACTTTTAAGGTTTCTTGCTGAAGGACCCAAATTTCCCCGTCAATTCAATTTTTTACTTGTTTACTTGGTTGGAATTTTTTCTTTAACTTCTTTTTGGTTTGTCTGTTAAGATAACCAGTTTGTTAAAAAATTTTCTCAACTAGCATTCTTTTTCCCTTTTTTTTTCCCCTTTTGTTTTAACCCCTTGTATCGCATGTCCATCCTTTCGTCCACTGTCCCGTTGCCCCCTGATTCCTGCCCTCCCTGGTTTTCTTCTCCTCCTCCTACTCCCCGAGAACGTGGCCGGTTCTCCAGGCGCCAAAGAACCTCCGGCTCGTGCAAACCCAAACAACACCCTAATTAACCCCGATTCTTTTCCCCCCAAACCCCGGTCCCGGGGTGTCATCTGCTGGGTTGGGTCCGAAATTCCGGCGGGTGCAAACTCCGCCCAACCTTTTATATATTGGAAGGGACTCCTTTTTCAGACGCGGTTCATTCCAAATAATCCTTTGGGAAAAATGGAACAAAAAATAATATTTGTTTTAAAATTTTTTTTACATAGATAACATGTATTAACAAACTAGATGCCAAAATAAAATTTTAAAACTACTTTGTCTTACATCCTGACTTAATTTAACAACGAACATTATTTACATTATTTACAGTAACGTTTCAAAACATATAAACACTTAATTTTAGGGGTTTTTAGTTGGAACTTAAATTCCCATACCTTAATTCAATTTTAATTTTGGGGAAAATCAGGAGGTCTGACCATATAGGAGATTTGAACTTTATAATGGTATGGGCCGCCACATTGGTATTGGGTGATGAAACCCCTAAAAAAAATTAGTGATTTGGGGCATTTTTGATCATCCCAAAAAATTTAAAAAAAATTTTATGTTTGGAAAAAGTTTTACTATTTGGTTTTTTTCTGAAAGATGAATAATTTCAGAATTGTTTTACGATAAGAAATAAAAAATGAAATTATATGAAGGATGAAGGGTTTTGCAAATTCAAAAAGGGGGGACAAAATAACTTAATTTGTTTTGGGAAAAAATTTTGTAATAAAAAAAGGTTAGGAAGGTTTTTATTCATTACTATCCCTATTTTATTAAATTAAAACATTTTGCATAGATATGCAAAATGTGGGGAAAATTTTAGAATGGAGGGAAAAATATTCAACTACATAGCGGGTTAAACCTTTTTGCATTTTTCCCACATTAGAACTTTGGTATACATTTATTGTATCTAATGAATTTTTTCAGTAAAAAAAATTGAAATTTTTCTCCCCGGAAAGCTGAAAAACCGTGATTACAAAATTTTTCCCGAAAAAATGATTTTTGTCCTTTGCACGATTTTTTATTTTAAAGTGCAATGTTTTGTTTATTTTCACAAACCGAGCAACAATTGATTGAAATAGAAAAGGCGGTCTCCCTCAATCAACTCCCCCACCGCAGCTGGGGTTAAAAATTCCCCGCGATTTCAGCATTACGAATTAACACGTGGGGAAAAAAAATTTCATTCGTTTGGGTTCCTTTTTCCCCACAGTAGCCGTTCGTAATCGCAGGCCCCTTATTCCCCATTCTTTTGTGCCCCGCCCCCGTTAAGCGGGGGTTCGCGGCGCTTCGCAAATCTCCCCGGGAAAAAAGAATGCGGGTGGGGTGGGCCATAAAATTTTAGAGCTTCTTAAAAAGCCCCCCGCCCTCGGAGATACGACGCCGACCCGTCCCCCCCGGGGAAAAAAGGGGGGGGAGGAAATGGGGGGGGACTGGGGTAGATGGGGGGGGCATGGCAGGGCGGTTGCAGGAGGGATGTTTTTTCTGGAGGAGGGGGACGGACCCGCTGGGTTTTTGGGTGGACAGGGTCAGGGCCAGAGGTGGAGTGCAGGGGTAGGAGGTTGGGGTTCAAGCCGGGCCCGGTGAGGAGGGACCGGGGTACAAAAGGGGGGTGACCCCCAGGGCGGTTGCAGGAAGAATGGGTGGGGAGGGGGGAATAGGAAAGGTGGAGGGTGGGCAGGGGGGACAGAGATGGGTGCAAGGGGGGGGGAAAGCGGGGAGGACAAGGGGGTTGGGGTTCTAGCTGGTCAAATGGGAGGGGGGGGCTGGGTTTTTAAAAAAGGGGGAACAAAGGGAACTGGTTGCCGGGGAAAGGGTGCAGTGCAGGGGGAGGAAGGATAAAAAACAGGGGAGGTGTGGGACAGGGGGATGGTGGGAGGCGGGGAAAGGGGCTGCTGCAGTGGGAAAAATTTGGGGTTTTGGGGGTGAAATGGGGCCCAAAGGGAAGGAACTGAACTCTGGTGGGCGTGGTGGGCGGGGGAGCCGGTGGGCGCGCGCGGGCGGGTCGGGGTGGGTCCCGCCGGGGAAGGGGGGGAAACGAGGGTCGGCGGGGCGCGGGGATGGGGGTTGGGCGTTCCCGGGGGGTGGCCCAGTCTCCCCTCCCACTGGGGCCCGGACGCCGCCCGGAACCCCATATATCCCGAGCGGTTTCTTGGTTCCGCCCCCTCCCCATAACTCGCGCGGCGCCGCTTCCGGTGCGATTTCGCCCCGGGGGGCCGCGTCGGCAACTAATCCCGGGGGGCGGCGGGGCGGGAAAATCTGAAGGAACAAATGCGAGCGGAAACCTCTTCCCTGCACTGCGCCTCGCGTTTGGCCCAAAACTGCCCCCGGCCAAAAGGGAAAAGCGCTGAGGAGAACTTCCGAAAATGTTATTTGTTTTTTAACAACCCTTTTCACCTCATTAAGGTCTTTTTCTTCTCCAAGTTGAAATCCGCCTGGAACTTTTGGAGGAAGTCAGACACAGCATTCGTTTTTATTTTTCTGGTAGTAACTCTACAAAAATTACTTTTTATTATTCGTCTAATTTCTTTATTCATATGTATTATTATTGTAGTACATTTTAAAAAAAAAAATTACAGAAAAAAAATAATTTTTTCATCAAAAAACTAAAAAGGTATCTTGTTAAAAATAATTGAAATCATTTGGTGCTTTGTGCAAAAGGAAGGAAAATGCAAACAATGATCACAAATGTTGATACAAAATTGGGAAGTAATGGTATTTATGATTCGTGGACATAAAATGACCTCAGATTTATCTTGGGTTCCCCCCATGTAAAAAACCCCCGTTATTAAACTCCAATTTTTTATTAGCTAATTGGTTTTCCCTTTAAAATTGTTATTAACCGTTTTCATTTTTTTGGGTCGGGAAAAGCGTCAAAACTTATATCAAAAATTATTAGCATCGTATACTTTAAATCCAAAATTTTTGGGAAAATTTCAAAATTCAAAAAATTAGTGTTTAACTTTTTAGATTAGATAATTATTTCCCCAAACCAAAATTTTCCCTGTGGGTTTTAAAAAAAATACAAAAAACTAAATCTATTGAGGCCCAAGCAAAATTAAAAAACCTACAACTACATTAACAAAACATAATACATGAGGTTTAAGGGGGAGGTAATCCTAAAAAATAAACCTTTTAGTTGTCCTCAATTCAAAAAATAAATTACATCAACCCTTTTTTCATTGGTCAAAGGAAGTAAAATTAACATTAAACAAGTTAGCCCCTGTACCTATAACCCTTTTAATAAATTTTCAAAAAATATTTTTCCCCGATACTGGAAACGTGGTGCTGAAGTTACCATCCACAAACGCAGGTGAAATTCCCCCGGCGCTTCCGGGTGCGTGGAAACCCCCCGTGGGTTCTCCCGGGGGGCAGTGGGGGTTTTGGGGGGGGGCGGCGGCGGGGGAGGGAAACCCAGGGCGACGACGCATCGACGCGGCGCGCCTCACTGCGTCCACACGCACCGCACGGCGAGTTAAATTAATCAACGGGAAAAACGCCCCGTCTCTCCCGCGCCGCCCCCGCGCCGCCTCGCTGCTCGCCCGCGCCTCTGACCAGCTTCCCGCCTCGCTGCTCGCCCCTCCCCCTGCCCCGCGGCGCCCCGCCCTCTCCACGGAATGCCACCTCCACGTACGCGCTATCCACTACTCACGGCGGCTACAAAGGAAGCGTGTGTAGGTCTGGGAACGTGTGGATTTCTAAATGGAGAATAATAGTCGGGCATGCGGTACGCTTTATTAGCAATAGCCGCAACCATTTATTAATCTAGCTCATATTATATTAATTACAGTTACATGAAGATTGTAACACAGTAATCAACATATAGCAGATTTTTGGTATCAACTGCTATATGTTCTGAAAGGAAACAAAATTGTAAATTTGCAGAAGAGAAAATAAAGCTAGTAGTGCTAAAAGAATGCGTATTTTCTCGGCCGTATTTTCATGCATAATTTCGTGAAAAGTACTCAAATTTTCGAAAAATTGTACATGATCTTATTTCAAAATCTATCTTTAATGAACAGATTTCATTAAGGGGAAAATCTCAATCTTCGATTTTGTAGTTAACGTAGGAAGACGCCTAAAAAATGTTTAACTTTTGCAATTTTCGAAAAGCAGGGTACCCCCCAAAATTAAAATATTGATTTCAAAGTCAATGGACCGCGACATCGGCCAGGTCGATTGGGGAATATCAATTTTCGAGAAAATCGACTTAGCGGCTAGCGTTCTTCGCAGACGGACGGAGAGACAGACAGACGGACGGACAGACGTTTTGCCGTCATTAGATTTTTCGGTATCATGGTCCCACAAAACATGGATTCTATCTACACCACGTGATAGTTTTTTTTTTCTAAGTTTTAGCAACTGTATGTATCTACGTTTTCGTTTCTACGGCCCGGTAATGTTTTTCTGTCGGAAATTCGCCGTTGTTTGGTGCAGCATTACATAACTTTCTCTCTACTCCGTAGAGAAAGTAAAAAAAATAGCCGAAAGTAAATTCTTATAGATACTTCATACTACGGTAAAATGCTGGGCCACTAACTCCCGCGCATTGGAGCTACCACGGAGACGATGGCCGCACGTGGCTACAGCAGTTGGAAGGAAGGGAACTAACGTGGAGAGCTCTTTCCCGTCGATTCAAGGAACGGAAATGATCCTACGAGTATAAAAACGAAACATAAAAATGAGGAATGGAATGGGTAATTAAAGCACAAAAACTTTTTAAATGGACGCAAAGGATTTATTATAGGTTCAATGTGCCACCCGAAACTTGGTTGTTGCAGTAGATGCTGGGAAATTACCAGTGGGAGCGCTACGGTGAAGTGCAATGGAATACAACTCCTCATAAACTGGCACTCTCACATTCCACCTAATTTATTGAAGGCGTGTGCAAGTTTTGCTCTGATTTGAATTTACAAACCAATGCATCGTAGTCCAAAGATTTCATGTGTTTTGTTTGGTAACAAGAAAGGTGATTTAATTCTGATGACTAGAAGGCAATATGTTGCTATCGAATAACGGTCTACGTCGGCTCGTTCAGATAGTATTCCCGCAAATTCTGTGGTCCACCTCACGTGCATAAAGAATTATTCAATCTTGCCCAAAATATACGG